>OY740766.1:91197586-91351710 GCA_963513935.1 Aphrophora alni
GGAACCAAAATACCTAAAGAACCCCACGTGTCCTGCCTTTTACCCTTATTTATAAGTTCTCCTCTTTTTTAAAACAGCGTCATGATGCTCTTCTTCCATTGGTTAGTTTTAATTTTTGGACGTATTTCTGACTGATTCACTTGCTCTGATTGGCTTGTTACAATTTGTTTCGGTATTAAAAGCTTAATTTTGATGGATCTTGTGTGACGGTTTGGGTGCGTTGTTTCCCTGTTGAAACATTTTTTTTTATGTCGTCAATCCTTTCATGTCTTGACGATTTATGGCCTGCGGGTACTGACCTTTGGAGCTTTCTATTTCGGTATGTTATAATATATATATATATATATATATATATATATATATATGAGAGTATTATGTGCTACATGATTCATATTATGTATCTATCTGCAAATAATGAAAATAGTATTTACTCAATTTTGTCACTTTTAGCCTAATGAGAGAGAGAGAGAGAGAGAGAGAGAGAGAGAGAGAGAGAGAGAGAGAGAGAGAGAGAGAGAGAGAGAGAGAGAGAGAGAGAGAGAGAGAGAGAGAGAGAGAGAGAGAGAGAGAGAGAGAGAGAGAGAGAGAGAGAGAGAGAGAGAGAGAGAGAGAGAGAGAGAGAGAGAGAGAGAGAGAGAGAGAGAGAGAGAGAGAGAGAGAGAGAGAGAGAGAGAGAGAGAGAGAGAGAGAGAGAGAGAGAGAGAGAGAGAGAGAGAGAGAGAGAGAGAGAGAGAGAGAGAGAGAGAGAGAGAGAGAGAGAGAGAGAGAGAGAGAGAGAGAGAGAGAGAGAGAGAGAGAAGAGAGAGAGAGAGAGAGAGAGAGAGATGCAGACTGCACACAGACAATTTGTAAATTAGAATTCAACACAATAAGTGTTTTATTTTGTATTTACAATAAATTTAGGAACGGCAAATAGTGAGAAACCTTGACCAAAGGATAAATGAAGTGTGCTTATATCTAGTATGATTGACTTTTCTAAAATAATAAATTTAAAATATATTAGTATTTATTATAAATTTGAAACCACTAGGATATAGGGGTTGTCAAATTCTTTCATACATTATACAGGCTTTTAGCCATAAGCGTAAAATAAATATATAATAAAATTATTATTTTAAACATGTAACTTACGTTACTATTTTTTTAAAAACAAAATGACTACAATTGTGTCAAATGTTCAATATTTCATTAACTGTCGCATTTTATCACAAAAACTAATAAAAACCTTTGCTAAATAAAAACGATTTAGTATAATAAATTTCCAATAAGACACCACAACATCTAATGAAACAAGTAAATAATATAATGCATATGGATATAAACCTTTTCGAATTATATTTTAGTCATTAATTTCATTGGAAACTGAAATTTTATTGGCATGTGTAAATAAGTTTTATAACATTTGGGTAACATTTTCTTTCTAAAAATGGTCATTTAATTAATAAATTTATATATAAAAGGAATATGCATATCATGAATTTAAACAATCATTACATTTTCGTCATAAAACTTGATACATTTTTTAACTGTAAATATATAACAAAATCAAATAAATCAATACAACTAGTATAAAAAATAAATTTAATTTTATATTTTTTTTTTTGTTTTTCTTATGGCTCCCGTACATTCAAACAAAAATATTACTTCCTAATAAATCGATTAATTTAATTTTAGACAATTTTTTTTTTCTTATAGTTTTATTAAAAATGAGTTTTATGTCAAATGATTGAAAAATGTGTAGTGAAATATAAAAGTATAATTCAATTAACTTTGTCATCTAAATTTTGTATGGTTTAAATCAACCACAAAAATTTTTAATGTTGTAGTTATATATTGTGTATATAATGTTTAGAATATTACAAATTTCAAGTAATTTTTCCAAATCTTCAGGAAGGGCACAATTTACGAAAACATGAACAACTCCTCTACTAAAAGAAATTTCCTATTGTGAAATGGTAAATTATTTCTGTATATTCATGACCTAAAACATAACTACAAAAAATGGAGGAAATGTTAATTCTAATAATTTCTGTTTACGTATGACAGATTTGTTTGTACCAAATAATTTCTATTCTTTCAGATTTTTAAGTTAGATTTAATTTTGATCACAATATAGGTAAACTTTTATTTTTTACAAAAAGTATCTCTTTCAAGAGATACAAGAATTTAAATTTCTTAAAAAAAGTGATTAGACAAAAATACAAAGTCATGTCTTTTTTTTTAAGGCGGTTTCCCCCTTTAACATATTAATTTATTCCAGATTTGTTTTATTATTATTTGGTAAGTATTAAAATCTATTTAGAATAAAAGATAAAGTTTATATTATGTTTAATAATATAATTTATTTTAAGAATTTTTTATGTTTTGGAAAAACTTAAAAAAGGTTATTGTCGTGAAAAGAAGCTTTTATACTTTTCTAGTGTCAAAGATGTACAATAAATGATACATAAGAGTCAATTCCAAACAGCGTCCTTCGTTCTGAATTATTTGAATGGAAAAACAAACATCTGTTTAAATTACTTCCATGGGAATGTCGTTAATCTAAGTGATACATTTTTGTCAATGAATTATACGTCGTAGAGTTATGGATATTTCATAAAGCAACATTATTTTTGTTTAAAAAATGTCTATAGTTTTTACATCTGCAGCTACATGATTCTTTGTTAATACAGAAAAAAAACATAAGGGTTGAATTAGAAACTTAAAATATCAGTTGCGTAAAAACATCTTAAAAAAAAGTAACACAACCCTTATTAGCGATTAGTTTAATAAACCGCCTTCCCTCGTTAGGCATGTGTCGGTGAAATCCTCCTTCAAGTTATTTGCGGCTGTACAGCCATAAAAAATGCCGCTGTTTACCAATTTATCCATGGTAAATTTATTACCATGTAATTAATTAACATTACCAGAAATTATTCATGTTCAAGGTTATAAAATTAAATTATTCTTGGTACATATTGACTATTTTCAGTAATAGTTGGTATTTTTATTTGTTGATTCATGTTTCATTAAAAATATTTATTTATTTCATTTGATTATGGAAACAAGTTTAGAGGCAAATCAACTGAAATACATTACATGGTTTCATATGCTACGATATTCAATTGCTACTTTCACTTGCTATTAGGTTACACGTATAAGTGAGCAATGGGTAAAACTGTATGATTATATAAATTTATTATTTATATTGTTAAAAGTTTCATATATTATGTTGGCTGTAAGAAGTGATACCGTCAGCTGATAAACCTACCGTCTAAATTTTAACATCTTAAGTTAGTGGAGAGTTTTTATTTTCTTGTCTGTTTTATGACTCCAACGTATTTCTTAAGTAGTGTTAAACACGCTTAAAGAAATTACAATTATAGATTTTACAGTCATTTTCTCTGGAGAATATTATTTGTTACTAAAAGCATGATTCAATTTGTGAGATTTGCAATTCACTGCAGTCTGTTATATTTTGTTTTATATCAATGATACAAGATATCAGGGAAAATATAAACTTTCAGGTCAAATTGCAATATTCTTTAGTAACCTGGAAAAGAAATAAAGATTTTAATTGTTACTATAAATGGATGATCTATCGGAATGGTAGTTCATATTGGTAATTTAAATAATATCTGATGTTTTAAATGTATATTACAACAATTATTATTTATAATTTTTTGCTGAATCAGTAACAAAGAGACATTGTAAGTTATCTTACAAAAATTCAATGGAGCTAAAAGTATATGTTTTAAAATTTACACTATTAACCGAAGGTACTTGGAAGAACTCCATTTTACTGAAAAACCAAACACAATATTTAGTAAATTCTACAATTTTTTTTTTCACATCCCTATTGTAGAATTTACTAACTATATTGTGTTTTTTCAAGTATTTATTACATTATTTGGAACCATTGATCGTACAAAACCATCAATAATCAGTTGCAAATAATATTTAATTGAAATTTGTACGCTTTATAACTTTCATTCATGTTTATGAAATCGAAATAATAATAAAACCAACAAATAACATATCTGTTTTAAATTATGATTGGCAAAGTTTGATGGAAAGCTAAACTTCGTGCCATGTGCAGAATGTTCATTAACACAAATTGAATGGTATTCGTTTATAATTTAATCAAAGAAATACAGTCTAAGAGCAAGTAAAGCTGAAAGAAGAATATTGCATCCTCAGTTTATTGGGTATTTGGGGGGGGATTAAATAATTAGAAAATTTAATTATTGCATTAGATTTAAAACATTTTACGTGCACAGTTTGAAATTGAAAATTATAAGTATTTACTGTCCTCCAAAAGGAAGATAAACTGTAATCTTTTGAGGAAGGGGCGGGATTATGTTTGAATTTAAACCAAGCTTTTATTATAGTATATTATTTCTGTATTATTTCCATTTTTTTTAAGGTAAATATACAAATTTGTCATTATTTTATGAACAGCGCATACACAGCACAAAGATTTAACACATTCTGTAATTGTTTAGTTTTTTATTATTTTATTTTTTATAGGGATGGTGATTTCGTCACACTCTATGAATATCTGTTGTAAAAATCTTTCTGAGTAGTGTCGAAGGATTTTTCTTTTTTCTTGAAACTGAGTTGGTTAAATAGTGTTACATGGTATGATATACAATGCCTAACCATATGTGTACACTGATTGTTACACTATATAGACGTTTCACTTTTTGTTTCAAATTTAATGTAAAGGGTTTTTTCTCTTGGTTTTGGGGTTTTTTCCAAACATACCTGGAAGATGCGAGGTTACCTAAAAATTAAATTATAGGGTTCAAGCAAACTAATTTAAACAAATTCATTGATACAAAATTATTGGTGTAAATACAGTGTTCAAATTAGACTATAGAGGACAGACATTAAAATATTTTGTACTTTCGTCAACAACGATCACGGATCGGTATTTAGATATAAAGTAATTTATATATATATATATATATATATATATATATATATATATATGTATATATATATATATATATATATATTTGTGTGTGTGTGTGTGTGTGTGTGTGTGTGTGTGTGTGTGTTTTCTGAAAATCCTTTTAAAAAATTTCCCACTCTCTCCGTTGTACTAATTAATCGCATAAACAATAGTATGATGGTTTTAAATTAAACACGTTCTAATTAAAAGAAAACAGTAAAGTAAAAAGTAATGATTTGAAAAACACTATTTGAATACTCATTTCCAATTATTTAAGATTATTGTATACACATTTAAAAGTAGTCAACTTTTGTATCTGAAATCTTGTTTTAAGAACAAAGATACAACATCTGTTGGCGACAATATTTTTCTCTTCAACTGCTCTTTGAAATGATGAATTGCTCGACTTCACTTCCTTATATATAGAGTAGTCAACCTCTGCTTTTGTTTCAAACATAATAAATAGAATCTACTTTTTTAAAACGTAAAACTATAATTATAAAGTTTCCATTTTATTTATATATCAAGTCCTTCTTAATCGTAATGTACACTTCGCATTTACTTATTTTAACTTTAATCAGCATATGTAGGCCTCAAATTACTAAAACAAATATTTTTATGAAATTAAATTTAACTAGGTACTAAATTATAGAACATTTCTGCCTATGATATATCTGAAATCTCTACAAATTTATAACAGTTCAAGCGTTCTCTTTTAATGTAGAATTAAACTAACTGTCAAATTAATCATCGAATATCTACGATACCAGAAGTGATATCTACGAATCCAATTAGGTATCGCTTTCGTCTAATATGAATATCGCATTATTAAAAAACTATTAAATGCAATGTGTAACATATTATCATAAATTTGTAGGAAATAAAACTTACATATAACATAGTGGTTGTTTATAATTTATTTTTATAAGAACGTGCACGGATATTTATCAGTAATTGTGTTGATACTGGAATTAATGAAACGTAGAAATAAATTTATTTCAATATTTAAAACCAACAATATATATTTATATATAATTGTATAATTTTTAAATTAACTATTTAACATGTGTTGGTTGCTTTTTAATATATACTTTTTTTCGTATATCCTAATAAAAACTAAATGATTAATCCAAATGATAAATACCACAAGTATAACAATATGTTCTACCTCTGTGCATAGCTAATGTTTAATTATTTTCTTTTGTGAAGCCAAAGTATAAAGGGATAGAAAGGAGGGTGGTGTGCCGTTACAAAGTTTTGAATGTTTTTTGTTAATAATTACTTTTAAAATTCCTAAGTAAAGTAAATTCATATGGTGTAACTGCCAAATAATTTATTTCCATTGAATATCATGTATTATAATTATATTCAAGCAACATTTTGATACTAAGAGTACTTTTAACACAAACTACTTCTTAGCTTTGTTATTTTAATAAACGTTGTACGTCCATTAACCAATATTTTTTCTTTGCACTGCCAAATAAGTAAAGATATTTTGTATCAAAAAAATGTTCCGTAATCAAATTTACTTTCTATTTTCCAGTTCTTTCTTGCAGTAACTATTTATAACTTATATATAAATGAATATAATCGATTAGTTAGCTTTTATTGTCTACAGTGCATACAAAATCAATACATAATAAAAAAATCTATTATTGTAATTATATTATTGATGAAAATCAGGAGAATAATAATAATTCAGTTACTAAATAAGTTATAGTTTGGCGATGTATTATGAACGAAATATCAACTATAAGTATATAAGAAGTATGTTTGTTACCTAGTTTCTTTAAATCATGAACCCATAACCTAGGTTACACATTTTTATTGTCATCGTACTCTATTACTCAATTAGTTATTAATAAATAAAATTCCTCTGCTAGTAATATTATTATTTCTAAACTGATCTTCTTTGTTTTATTATATATGTCTTGTAATTCGTTGAAAGTACCTCTTTATAAGTATTAAAATACAAAATACCTACTACACTATTTAGCTCGATATTTTCAATATTTTCCCAATCGATTACTTATAAGAACTAATCAACTACATTGGGGTTTTCTCTTTAAAATAAAGTCTTACTTACTTAATACTTAAGTCTACATTTGTTTTTTGTTTATTTTAGCAACACCTGGAATAAATACTCTTGTTTAGATGGATTTTGTTTGAATTATATATATATATATATATATATATATATATATATATATATATATATATATATATATATATTTTTATGTGAAAATGCTATCCCCATTGTTTCTTATATTAAAAATTTATAACCTACAATTTATATTTTAAATAATTACTCGAATGACCAATTTTTTACTTTATAGATAATTTTATTCCTAATTGATATAAGAAATAGCTAAAGGTCAGAATACAGTCTCTATAGCCAAAGCCAGCCATATCCCTTCCTGCTGTGGTCACTTTATACACTAACCCTCGTAAAATTGACCCTTTTAATTCATCTCTTAGGAAGAACAGGAGAAGCTTATATATTTGTTATTATAATGTGTGTTTATAGTATTGTGACTTATATTCAATAAGTAAATAATTACGAGAAAACAACTGTGATAGATTTCTCATTTTTTGATAGATTCATGACTACTGAAAAATACGAGTACAATCGCATTAATAATCTATTAATGGTTTATTTTGGTACTGTATCAATTAATAGACATAAAAAATATCTATTATTTCTATAATAAGTGACTATTGAGAAGCGTATTATAAATATGTATTATTTATGAGTATACAATTAAAACAATACGTTTCAAGATTCGCAATTTGTTTTATCTCTATTGACGGGTTTCGTCTCTCTTTTCACAAACTAAAATTGACTTCTTTCACAATGGCCTATTTCGAGACTAAAGGTTTCTGAATTTTAGTAATTTTAAGGTTATTGAGTATCTATAGTTGAAATCAAACTGGAGAAACATTTTTAAGCTTTACACGTCTCTCTAGAACGTTTTGTATCTAATATTTTCGGGTTGTATCCATTTGGAAAAATTGTTGTAATTGTTAAGGAAAATGAAGGGTGAATGAAGGTGAATAGCACCAAACTAAACAATAAACAAGACGACCAATTCGTACATTACAGCATAACCATAAATTTATTAATTCAATAGCCAACGTCTTCGGACAACAGGGGTAATAAATATTATTTAAAACTACTTCTAGCCTACCCAAGTATTACATTTGAACACAAGTCTAAATCAGGACAAATTCACAAATACTGTTATTTATAGATTGAAAATAATTCATATGATAAATTTTACGTATGACAGACAGGACGTTCGTTCAACACGCGATATACCCACACATATCCAGCCATAACCATGAAAAATACAAATGTAAATACGAATTTAATTTTGAATACCTATGTTTATCTTAAATAATGAGTGATTTGATTCTCAATATTCTACGTAATGTGTAATTAACTTTCTGATTCAAATTATATTAAAATACTAACATTAGTCACCTTATCTTGCTGTGTATATTCAAAAATGGTACATAGTTGTAAAAGGAGATACATAATTTTTTATTTATTTTTATATTTTTGTAATCAGCCTATTAACAATAAATATTGAAAACATTTTATATTATACATTGCATTTTGCTTTTTGGGAAATTTATTAACAAAATATGTTTATATCTTTAATTTTAGAATGGATTATTGAAGTAGTATCTATAACAATACACAAGTTCTAAAAGTTACTAAAAAGATATTTCATATTTTAAACAAAACGTTGTTCTGAAAATAATGTAACCTTAATAAACAGTTTAAATTTTATGGTCAGAAAATAATGAACATAGAAACGGGGGAAAACAACCTCTCTTAAAAATCATTATAATAATTTTTGTAACTCTATGTTTTATGTTCAAGTTAATTTAAGAAATTATTTTATTATCACTTATAACATCTAAAAATTAATTTAATTTCGTTTTCTGTTTCTTTAAACATTGCTTTGTTGGACAATTTAATTAATGTCGTGTATCTTATTTAAGATGGTAGCAACAAAGACGTGTCACTTTGATAAGTTTACTGTACGTTTAAAATCAAGGCAAGAGAGATTGCAAGCAGTAAATATCTAAACAATCAGTGGGAAACTAGAAGATGGTATGATGTAGAGGTTGTAAATTTATTAATTTATTAAATTCAGAAATATCGTAAGAATTGTCAATTACATTTTCATAAATAATTATCATCAAGAAATTATCAACTTTCATCCAGTTTCAAGTGTATTAGAATATTCAAAGGATAGTAGAAATATAGAGTGTCGAAAAAACGTTTTTGAATAGGTGAATGTAGAAAATTTCAACTTCCGGAATTTTTTGCGAACTAATTAGACGTAACTCAATTTTGACGGACTAATAAAAATAGCAGTAACTAAAATATGTTTAATGGCGTCCAACATTCCATCATACAGAATTTTAAAGAAAATAACAAGTAGAGAAAAGATGAACAAACCGGAGTTCACTCACTATATTTGTTCCCTCTATATAAAATAGTAACCGACAGAAACTCAAACAAATCTAGTTTAAAACGAATTTGATAACAAAGGAGGCAGCTATGAAAACAATCATTAACAATGTAGTATTAGTCAGCAAAACTATGTCGTAGCCTACACGGAAACACATTTAATAAACGGGGGGGGGGGGGGGGGTTCAAAAATAGAATTTTAAAAAAACATCTAATGTTTCACTACATTGAAAAATTATCACCAATTTAATGGAATAAAAACTAATATTTAAATAAGGATTATTTAAATGATAGTGGCAGCTCATAATGTTAAACAGATAACAATCATTAATGTTTCTCTATTTTAAGAAACATTTTCAAGAAGGTTAGAGGCTACGTAGCTACTTCTAGTTTATCCATTTCTTTACCTGTTCATTTTTACTCTACATTTTTCACTACATGTGTTTTTTGAAGTCTTTCACTTAAGACCTTTGGTTCTACAATAGCTGATAACTACTCAACGTGTAAAAAAAGAAAGAAGGAAAAAAAAAAAGGTTGGAAATTAACATTAATGTGATTCTTTGTTGCATGCTGAAAAAAAAAGAAAGAAAAGATGATTCAGTTTTAATATTGTTACGGTGTCCACTCACTGAAAAATAAATTGATTCAGTTAATTTCAAATTCATTTATACAATGTCACTTGTCTACAACTCATTTATCTAGTAGATCCTTACAATGTCGGAAAACGATTTTGAAATGAAAAAAAGACGGTCACAAACTTCACTGGTTTTATAGAGTTTTCATACAAATAATAAAAGAATCAAATCACAATAAATACAATATACTGCAATAATTCGAGTGTAAAGTTTCTTTGTGGCTCTCGAGTAATTACCGCGAGACGATAAGCGTCGCGGCGTAAATTTTTCTGTCAAAAGATAAATACCTACTTTACGATCTTAAAACATAAAAAAAGAACTATTAACATAATATTTAAGTACAGCTGATTTTAGAAGTCTGTCACAATTAACTAATATGCCATATGTATCATCCATTAACCCTATAAATATTCCTTGAACCACTTTTATCTATATTCAATCGGTCAAAATTTAGAACCTTTATCTTTAAAAGGTAGTGCGAGAGTATCACGAGAGTTCTTTTAATCTTCTTCGCTATCTCAGACTGATCAGATTCTACAGATTTTAGTCAATATATAGGCCTGTTCTTATTGTTAGCAACTATTAATGCTATCCTAATAAATGTCTTAGATCTAAGAAAGGGACAATAATATTAATAATAGTAATAGATTTAATGATAATAATAATATTGTAACAAACAAATTAAGTTACCAAAGCATTTAATAAAATAATACTCATTCACTTAAATATTATATATTAGATGTACTATATAATATAGATGTACAAGTATGTAAAATTTTATATTCTTATAACCTATTATTGCCTAGAGTCAATTTCGATTACCATTTTCATATGTATTATGTAGCTAATTTAATACTCATTATTGAATTTGAAATATTCGCGTACAAAATCAAGGGTAACTGCTAGTGTGAAAAGAAAATAAGTTACTTATGTTTTGCACTTTTGAAATAGGTATCCCGAATGATTAAAGATTAAAAACAATTCTTCTTAAATATCTACTGTAACAAATGATAAGTTATATATATATATATATATATATATATATATATATACAATGGATATCTAGGATGGAAGTTAAAGGGTGACAATATCAACAACTAGTTTTAAATTACTTTGAAGAAAAAAATATAGCAGAAATATGTATATTTGCTTTAAATACATTGACGAATCTATCACTGATTGGGATGGAACTTCTAAAATTAAAAGATTCCTAAAAAATCTCTTTTTTTTTCAATTCATATATCTAACTTTAAATGCTCTGGTAAAATGTGATTGAACAATATTTTATTTCGTTTATTGGAACACAAACTATAAAGTATATAATATCGTTAAAAAATAGCATTCCTAGACTGTATAAAAAAAGTCAGATAAATAATAAATTACCTTTGATTAATAGTGTATAAACAACCATTACTCAGTTTCTGATGGACAAACATGGATCCGGTTTCGGCTAAAACTAAATGAGTTCTTTTGTTTGTTTATTTTACAACAAAACAACATTTTTTATTAAATTGTATTGTTACACTTATTATGTCAGAACAACTCTAATATCGAAATTTAATAAATTGAGTATTTTGGTGTAGCTATAAACAGTTGACAAAAAATATAAGTTTCTTTATCAAATTATTATGTACTAGATTTTATTATTGAAACCAAAATTTGTGAATCATAAAACATATAAACAAATTGGATTCACTTAAGTATACAAACAAACGTACCTGGTATGTCTTATATAAATATTTCAAAATAATATGTTTATTTGCCTTGTGTAACAAGGGAACTATAATAATATAAGTCACTTAAATATCCGATTTTATTTTATTTGTGTATATATTATAGTACTAAACTTGTGGTAGGGGTTTCAGTGTTTCATATCAATATTTATTTATATCTTTTTAAACAACTTTAAGCAACCTAACGTTACTAAAGGGTGGTGGATATTATTAATAATAACAGGTTAAAATAATAAACTTTAAAATAGGATAGATATTATAACATATCAGATTAACAAAAGGATATTATTTTTAACTATTTAGTATATATAATGTTTTTTTGAACATAAAAAATTTATTATATAAACCAATAATATTGGTTTTTTATTCACTAAACTGTGGTTATTCAGATTAAGAATTTTTATGAAATTAACAGTAACATTTATAGTGGGAAAGTACATAATGTTATAAAGTAGTTAGTATATCATAGTATCTTGGAAAGGATCTTGAAGTTATTAATGGAAAGGATATCTTACCTTCTAATTCTAAATATTTAAATATATTGACTCTTCATAACAGTAGATCTTGGGATCAAGTTTTCTAATTTCAAATTTTCCATAGTAAACCGTAGTGACTTTTATAGCTTCTGAACTCCATATCTCCAATCCAGAACATAAGTGGTACTTATGACAAATAGATTAGATGTCCTGTTTGTATGTTTATTCAATATCGTAAAACAGAACAAGTTATTTCTTACTTTGAAATTAGATATTATTCCAATAATTTTTTTAATTTTTAAATTTTATATTACGTTTGCATGTTCATTAAATACTCAATATTAAACATGTTCAGGTATTTTTGTAATACAATTGTTGTACTAAATTAATTCATTTTTTATTTCAGCCCTGTTATATCACTAAAATAAAATATTTAATTTTTTTTAAATATCTGACACCAACAAAGTTTTATATCAAATTTCATTGTATCAGATAAAAGCTAAAAACTGGATTTATTTAGTTAGTATGTCAATGAATGACGTAGTAATAACATTGCATTATCCAAACGGTATTTTATTTTTTACAAAGAAAAACAAAACATTTAAAATAATTTCAACAAATAGGATTGTATCCATCTCATCTCATATTGCATGAAAAGAGAATGGATTAAGAGATAAAGATTACCGTCAGCTAAATAACATACAATACGGCCTCTCATTTAGAAACTAAATTGAATTTTCTTCTTTCGGAATAAGAAAAAATCCACTTCAGTCGGCAATTCCAACAAAGTAGTTTTCTAAATTCGTCTGAAATATCCTGTTTTTTTTTTACATTTTCACCTCTGTAGCTCTGTAATCATTAAATCCATCTCTTATTACATTTCATAGTTTAGAAACTTATAATTTATAATAATTTTCATGATTTTAAGAAAATGTTTATAATTATTGGTGGATACATACCAATGTAGCCTATATATTGTATGGTTTATATTTCAGTACAACAATTACTTTGACATAATGTCGTAAAATTATTTAAATTTTGAGCAAAATTAAATCGTACTTAACAAAGTGTTGACTTCATTTAATACTTCATATTTTTTTTTTTTTTTTTTTTTTTTTCAAAATTCATGTCGACTAATATTCTGACATTGTCCAACGTTCGGGTATGAATCTATTTTGTTATCAGCAAATATTTTGTTTTGTAATGCAAGTAGCAATATTTTTAACTTTTACTTCGATGGTGTCTGTATAACAGTATGTCTTGTAATACTTGAATGGCCAAATCTATCAAAATTAAATCGAATCATTTCTAATAAATTATAAATATATAAAATAATATTTCATTCGTTCAAATTAATATCTAGTCTTGCAAGAACAAAATTTATAAATTCATCAACAACTTAAGTACATTAGGTAAAAAAAAATAAAAAATAGGTTGTTAATTTTGTGTCACGAACATGGATTTAGAAGGCACGATTGGTCTGTTTGTTATTGGTACTCATTTCTCTCTATGATAACAATAATATATGTAAAATAATAACAAATACATTTTATATAGTTTCAAATTAAAATGAGAAATTTAATATGTTCCTTATGTTAAAAATGTATACATTATATACACAAATGTGTAACCTTAATTAAACCATAAAATAAAATGATATATTAGTGACTGGATATTATAATATTTAACACGTTGTTTTGCTACAACATCAAGCTGTGTGTAACACAATGGACCTGGGTTTGTAATGGGAGTTCCCTTGTCTTGTTCATACCTTCCCGTTGAGGAAGGAGAATGTTATTTTCTTATTTATGTTACTATTTTTGAAGACTATCAATTTGTAATACAGAATATTAGTTGCATAAAAATTATTTCAACGATGTAAAAGTAGGTCTAATATTTGTATATTCTATACTTTTTTTTTCTAAAGTCCACATATAATTCCGTCAATATAAATGCTACTTTCAGTAAATAAGTGCTACTTCGTCTGAAAAATATAAAATTGCAAAAATTATGAAGGTAACGAAATGTATAGGGATACGGTTAATAGGTACTGACGACAAGTTATTTTATAGATTTATGAAAATTAGAGATCTAATTAGTTCAAAACTAACACGAAAAATGACTATAAATGATATTGATAACAAGTTATTCCTAATATTGTTATATTATAAGAAACACACCACTACAACAATTAGTACAGACATTTTTTTGCATGTATGATAAAACGTTTTACAATTAATTATATACTATTCTTTATATTTAAAAGTAAATTTTGCTTAATATAATTTTTTTAAATAGTTTTGTAAAATTGTTGTTTCAAAATTAATTATAAATGAACCCTGATCAGAACTAAAATTCTAATAATAGATGAATAAAGGATGAATGTTACTTATACTTTGAGCAAACAATTTAAAATTAATTTAATTATTGAAAAACTAATTTAAATATTGTAAAGCCATATAGATGGTTATAGCACAGACAATGAACAATTGTGGTTATAGTATATATTGTTGTTAAATGCTACACCTAGTGGTTGTATTTTCTAAAGCCATGTTTTTGTGGTCGTCGTTTCACATTGGCAAACCAGTTCCGAGAATATCCTTGTGGTCGTGTCCGATAGAAAGTAGTCTATAGCGCAGCAGACATTATCAGTGTGATAATCAGCAATTTAGGAAGTGTAAATATATGTTGGTTTTCAATTATTTAATTTCGGTATTTTTATATTAATAATTTATTTTTGTTATAATTTACGGTCAGACCCAAAATTCAAGCATTTATGGAAACTAAACAAATACTTAGTGGATGGATGCTTTTATTCCTAACAAAGTAATTTCACTACTGCTGCGTGCTTTCTGCACTGTTTGGTGGCAAGGCCTCATTAGTGTTTGCTACGTGCCTCAATCCTATACATCAAGTACTGCATGTGAGTAACATCTGACATGTTTTTATATCCGCTCATAGACATTGGGCCATGGGAATGATCAGGAAAAGTAAACAAAACTAAAGTTAAAACAATAAATAGAATGTATTTATTATTTTGGTCAACAATATTCATGTATAATTCTTGGTGTTACAGGTTGTTAGACAGTCTGGGTTTCATCACTTCGCCCCTGTCACTGGTTACGAAAAACGTCTAGAGTAGTATTCCTCAATCCCAAATCGGCGGTTCTTCCGTCCATCCAGTTACTAAAGCATGCATTTTAACTTTCCTTCTACTTTTCTCTATATTTGGCTACAAACAACAAATAAACCTATCTAGCCTCTTGTTGATCGGACTTTTAGAAGATATTTTCAATATAGTGAGAGGGCAGTGAATTGAAGATTTTCTCTTTGAACTGACGCCACCATATTTAACATAAACGTAGTAATCATATACACACATTTATAATTGAGCGATATATATATATATATATATATATATATATATATATATATATAAACATTAAATTAATATATAACTTATCACACTAGATAGAAAATTGTAGTTAGTTTTGCAGGACCGTTTTAGTCAGCTGGCATCAGTCACCTTTTTTAGCCATCAGTTACCTTTGGGACACGCTATCTCCATACATTTCGCCACGTTGTTTAACCAGTGTTATTTATTCTTTCCTCAGTAGCCTGCTTTATTTCCTGTAGCACTGACTCTTCCCGTATCTTGGCCACGATGTTTTGGTGTTTATCGAATGTCTCATAGTGTGTAAACCGAATATTCATAACCCCATTAACATTTCGAGGTTGGAAAACCCTCTACGCGAACTTGTTACTGCTGCCAAATGTGCGCCCATTACAGCTCCATTATCATACTCAAACCGAAACTTTTTTTTTTTAACAAAACACATGTTGAATTGAAATAAACTGGAGCGTAAGACACTTGTTTGTCAATTTGACGTGGGTATAATGTATACTAACTGTATTTGGACCAGATTATTAATTGAATAACTTATTGAATTATTTGGTATTTTAAAGTTTGTAAACTTTGATTTTTATAATGAATTATCCAAACTAATTAACATCCGAAAATTGAGATATTATTGTATTTCTCATGGTGAGAGTTAATCTTGGTGCAATAATAGAATGTCCGATATGGTGTCAATAATTTTAGAATATCGTAATGAAGACAAAACTTTTAAGCCCACATTTGCCCAATAAAAACACAATTTTAGTAACTTTTTGCTTTTTGTTTAGGGTTTTACCATTTTATGGATAGAATTATTCTAATTTTCACTTGAATGGATACAAATTAACAACAACAAAAAACAAAACAAAACAAAAAACGCGTGACTGTTTCGAGACTTTGTTTATCAATTCAGACAAATTCAAGCTATTTCAGTAATTCGCTCGAGTAAAATTAATGTGTGCTGTACGATATATTTTAATAAATAGGAAATAGGTTTTTGGTCTCAAAACCTATTTTATTGTTTGCAATATGTAAATGTCCAATGTAAATTTAACAATATAGATTGAATTTTTACGTGAAACGACAATGTATTTGGCCATTGAAGAATTTTTGTTGAAATATTATTTATTATTTATAGTTTAGATTCTCTACAACAGTGCCTGTTGATAGTGGTCGAATCTAGTCATCGTTTTATTTTTTTATGATTTGGGCTCCAAATGATTTCATACGAGATACTGTATAAACCAAAAATATTATCTCAATTTTTGGAAATGGAATTCTTACTTTCAATATGCAATGGGCGCGTACCTTCTGTGTAAATAGAGAGAACTAACGAATAAGATGTAGATTTTACGTTTCTTTGTAACGAAATCGATGACTTAGTCACAACTCCAGCATACGTTACCAAAAATACATATAATTTTAGATGTAACCAGTGCATTGATTTTTATTGTTATAATTTTCAAAAAACATCTAGTCGAAAGATTTTCTCTAATTGGGAGAGTATATCCTTAAGGAAAATTTCAAAAACTCCTACAAAATTTTGAGAATTTTTACTAACCTTGTGATTTAAGAATGGGATCAAACTACATTGTATGGATATGTGTGCATATGCTACACTTCTATAAAGCATGAAAGGTTAATTTACCTTTCAACACGTAAATACAAATGAAGGATATTTGTAAGCACATCCTGGTCACTTGTTTTCATAATATACAATTTAATACAACATGCTCGGCATATCCTGGGGTATTTTTACTGTCTGAATATGTTTGTTGCGCATGTTCAAATAAGCTGAAATTTTCTATACATTATTTTAATGTTTCGTTATCTGATATTGTACAAACACTGAAATGAACGGCTGACATTATTATTTACGTAATTATATATTTTACACGTGCAACTTTGAAATTCAGCAATGACAATAATATTTCAGTATCGGTTTGACGCACACAACTCTGACATATATATTTAAGTATATATTTAACAAATCCAACTTGGAAAATAATCACTGACATTAATATTTACGAAATCTATAGATTTGACGCACTTAAAACTGAAATTAAGCACTGAGATTAAGATTAATATTTAAGTATAGATTTCATGCATACATCACGGAAATACAAATTAGTAACTTTGTTCTTCTAACAAAAACAAACATCAACACAATATAACTTTATGAAACCCTTAGCTTTCTCTTATTAAATAGTAGAATAAAGGTAGTTGACGTTGATATGTATTGGCATCAGTCTGCAAAGTTTTTAAGTGTTCCTTCAAAATTGTGAACTTTAAAATTATCGTTCTCATCCTCAGTTGAACTTATATATATAACTCTTTGGGTATTATATATTAGGCTGAAACCAAGATTTGTTTGTTTGTTCAGTTGTTATTACAAATGAATAGGTTAGATCCAAAAGATTACAATACTAGTTAAAAGGTTTATGAGTATTAGGCGTAGTTTGAATTGCTACAAAACAAAAAAAAATCAAAAATAATCTTAAATTCTTAGCGGTTTTGAATAAACGACAAGGCTCTTCGTCCAGTTATTATGGAGGTAGGTATGTATAAGATGAAGTAAAATTGTCTTTAGAGACTTGATTTTATAGATCAAATACAAATGTTTATAAGACGTCGAGAGAAGTCCGTATGCAATTATTTTCAACTACGAGTCATGTTACGAACGAATAAACGACAATAGTATAATGAGTGGATGAATTGCATGAAGGAATTATACAAAATGGAGTAATTAACCCACAGCCAGGCCAAGATTTAACTACAACACTACACTGAATTAATGTAATATCTTTGATGAAACCTGTTGGGACCAATAGGCCACTACGTGTGTGTAGTTTATATATTAACAGCAAAATTTCAACGTTTTAATGTTAAAATAGTAATAAACATTTAATGATGATAGATCTTTTAGATGAATTTTATTTCATACCATACACAAGTAACAAGTTTATTCATTTTTATAACTGTGTTCATATAATTTCAGCCTTGCCAAATGTAAGGTGTGATTTAGTTATTGTTTCTTTTTCATATTTAGTTGTAACACTTGATCAATAATTTGAATCAATCTATGAGTTTTTCAGTAGGAATACGAGTATCAATTAATGAATAAAAGACTTTATTTAACTATTAAACGTCATTCATATCAAACATAAAAAGTAAAGCTGCCTACAATATTTTTATAAACATGTATTAATATGGTATTTAAAAAGCACTCTGTTTACTTTTGAATTACTTGTTTTTATTCACTGTGACTACTTGTGGACTTGAGGTTCCTAAATGATGCGCGCATAAAGAGTTTTCAAATAACCTGCTATAAAGAAATTAAAGGTAATTAATAGATACTGTGACATCCTTTGTGTGTTATAACGAAACAGTAGTTTCAATAATGTAAACGTGACAACAAAATCCAATATCTCATATATTTACCTGAACTGAATCAAAGCAAAAATTAATTCATCATAAATAGCCTAGAGCTTGAATATTATGTAGACAATCATAATCTAAATGTCCTGGGGAAACGAAAAATGCCGGGGAAAAGGTAGTTATGCTCGTATATCTAATTATATTAAAAATTGATTATAGGATTGAGACACGACCATAACTAACTTTTTATTTATGATTGGTACATTATATCAGTCGGTTAAATCATGAATTTCTCTCCCACTCTCTCTCTCTTCCCATTTACATAAAGTAAATAATACACAAAGAAAATACACTCAATAAAAAAATTAAAATAATTTAATCTCTACAATGTAGTACAGAATTGTAATAAAATTATTACAAAATAAATATAATACTATAATAACAAATGTACTGTACTACAAATATAAATCACTAAACAATTATTGCAAACACGCTATTACGACACAGTTCATGCTTAGAATTTAATGCTGTAAATAAGAGGTGATGGTACTTAACGAAAGTACAAACTTAAATTTAAAAAAACAGATTATGGAGAAAAGTATACACTTATTATTTCAGAAATCTATTATTAATGATGTAAATTTATTAAAAGTACGAATTTGCAGGATATTCCGTGTTTGTCAGGAAATGGGAAACTATGATAAATTTTAAGTTATTTCTGTGTGATGTATTGCTTGATAGGCTATAAAATCCTCAAATTTCAGATTTAAATTAATAAAATATATTTTCAATAATTTATAATCATAACACCATTAAAATAGTAATAAGTATTAGCATATTTTATACATTACGATTTAAAATTGATGATACCGTAAACATAATTAATTTCTTATAAATAAATTATTATTATATTGTAGCACCATCTCACAGATAACAGATTTCAAAACGCATTTAAGGTAATAAGAATTTAGTGTCCCACGAATCCGTTTGATGTTTTGTTTAATAAACTTTGTTTTATCAACATTTATGTCTTGTTTTTCCGAGAACACAAAACAATAATAACTTATTATACTATTATTAAAAATATATGAATAATATATTAAACTTCAAACCGTCAATCACAAGTGTTCTTATAAACAAAAATGTCCGTATGATATTACTCATGATGTTACAAGTAGAGTGCTTTTACAATGTTATGAAAATATTTTGTCTAAGTATAAGTTTGAGCAAAAAGGCCTTGGCTTGTATATATTTATAACGTTCCTTGCAAGGGAGCAAATTGGGATGAAGGCTCACAATTTCAGACCGTGCGGTTGATTACATTCACATTCTACTTTTTATATCGTATGAAAGGGAACAGGGATATCTCTAAAAACGAATATAGTAAATATTGAAATGAAAGGTTCGTAATTTCAGTATGAAAAGAGCAAAGATGATATTAAAGCTTTTTCTTCCATCTACTAAATTGTAGGGTAAAGATTTATATACCCTTTTCCTTCAACAAGGATTGTTTCATTTAAAACTTAACGTCGCGGTTTGGCAAGAGTTTAGACGTAAATACCAGATGTCCATTTAAACCGAGCTACCATTGAGATCCCTGAAAGTTGAGCAAACTTTAAATTGGGGATTTTACTTATATTTAGTAAACATTACGAATACGAAATTCGAAATTCATCCGCTATTTACAATAGTATTGTCACTTTATTTTTAATTTTTCTTAATTATATTACATTTACATTTAAAAATAATTTATATATAGGCAGACAAACTAAAATGTTAATGGTCTTTGAACAATGTATTAATATTTATTCTATAATAACCTAATATTTTTACTGAATTTACATTTATATCTTTAACATATCTTAACATTCACCACGTTTAATAGATTCCTAATGTTTAATTACAAAATATTTATACAATTAAGTATAATCGGGGAAGAAAAACATGATAATTTAGTCAGTTTATAAAACGTAGTTAATTTAATCATTCACAAACTAAACATCCATTGAGGTTTTTCAGTGGATATAAATTACTTGATGTCAAAGTCATATGAAATGTATGGTATTATCCTGAATATGTAACGTGCACAGAGTGATTGGAACCGGTGAGACTGCAGTTTAATTCGAAAAGTACAAAAGTTACAAAAATTCTTTAAAAGTAACCCCCATGGATTTGTTGTTTTAAAATTAGTGATATTACCAAATTGTTCATATCAGCCTCCAAAAGCAGATTAGATCTAAATTTTTTATTGTAATCCCTATTAATCACTACCATTTCGAATAAAATATATTATTTTATGATTTCTTACTTCTTTGGTATTTTTCGATAAGTTGAACCTTTTAGGAGCTATAAGCGTTGAAAGTAAAGTTGTAAAAATACAAGATTTAGGGCGTTTAAACATGTAAATGTTTCGTGCCTAAAAGAGTTAAAGCGAATTAAAAATTGAAACATAGATAAATGTTATGTATATTAAAAATTTTAAAAGACTGAAAATCATTATTTATTTATATTTAAAATTGTTATACTTATTTGGTGACATTTTTGAATATAAATTAAGGCAAACAGTTAAAATGCCACTTAGAAATGTCTCAACATTGGTTTAAGTGCAACGTTTCTATTAATTATCTACTGGCTTACACCATTTGTAATTATTATTGGATGTATTAAACCTTGTGAATAAGACATTATAGACGAAAAATATTAATAATAATAGGGTTTGTCTTTAATTCACCATATAAATTTCACAATTTAGTAATAATTAGGATCTGGTAATATAAGCCAGTGGATATTCTAGGCAATTACCAGAGTATTTTTTTTTATCGATAACTCTTTCGTTCCTCAGCCTACAAAACAAATAAAAATTGCAGTTAATAATATAAATACACCTTTACACTAGCTCTATTTTAAATTTAACCTAAAATTATCTTTGAAAAAAAAAGGAAATTTTTTTTTCCCTTATAGCTTGAATTTGGAAATTGTTGAAAAACATAAAAATCCCCGTAAAACGGTTCTATTTTAGTTGTCAGAAGAGAGGCTAAAGCTGTTCCGTGATGTTAATCAACAACTTAAAATCAATTTACTGTCTGGAGCTGTCAAATTTAGGCAATAAATGGTTTCTTGAATACAATTTGTAGGTAGCATTAACTCTTTTAAAAGTTTTAAAAGGCTATCTTAGTAACCCTAATAGCAGTTATTTTAAAACACAAAAGCAAATCAACTAAAGTTATCAAATGACAAACTTAGACTATGTAAAGTAAGTAAAATAATAATAATAAAAACACTAACATAGCCCTGTAGCCGAGTGTTAGAAACTTAAACTAAAACTGGATCAAAAGAAAAGAACCGAAGCCTAAAACAGAACATGAGCAGTTACAACTAGGACTCATTACAAACGCGATCAGGGGGGGGCATTACAGACATGACTACAGTGCATAAAGAACGGCAAACAACTATTTTATCACTTTCTTAACAATATTGGTCTATCACTTGATAACAGTATTCGATTTACACTCTAGAAAGTTCGTGCATTACTTGTTACTCTATTATGGCAAATGTCCAATTAATCATATGAACCTTCCATTACAACCAATTTACTTCAAAACAAGAGTATTGAGTTTTGTAAAATATTGTAATCTAATCTCCTTTTGCAGTGTGTATTAATCCTTAATAAATAAATAAAATTAATATTTCTTCCTAGTCTACCTGACCGCTAAGTGTAGACTGTGATTTGACAGCCGACTATGACGACATACAGGCAGACGACCAGAAGAGAGAAATTGTATATTATCGTCTTTGAGTTACTAAGATTCAATTTATAACATAATTTCGAAAATTTATTTACAACATAATTGACTTAACTATTATTATCCATCTGTACGATTTAAACTATTTGTGTAGTATACACGTAATACGTATAACCATGATTATCATTAGGGTGATATTGTAACTTATGTTTTGAAATCATTACAATTTTATTACCAGAATTAAAATTTAAAAAATAAAATGAAAATCTAATTGAATCACAATAATTTGTTTGTTACTACTTAACTAATAATAATTACAACTAATAATAACAATTATTATTATTAGTTGTCCACAAAACACTGAAATCACTACTACAAGTTTTATAAATTGTTTGCATTCACTACATTCTCATTTAACCTCTCTTATTAGTTGTGCTATTTACACTTACTTGTATAAGTGTCCCTTATCAGGTAATAAATTTTTCTGGCGGATAAACATTTTACATTACAAATTACTATTATAATAGCCCAATAACTATATACACAATATTGCGTCAATACTGTTTCTAATGGCTCTAAAGTTTATCAACGATCCATACATTTTCATGTCTAATTAAAATGTTTATTATATCAATTTATTGTCCTTATATTTTGTCAAACATATGCACTCTTTCCTTTTTTATAATTTCTAACCAAAAATGCATTGTTGTTTAATTTTTGGACACAATATTTTTGACCTGTACACCTTTCATTTTCACTTATGAACTACTTCTAATAAATCGTAACTTTTTCCAAGGCTGTAATAAGAAATCTGTTAATTATGAATAGTTTTCAATCTAATCTGTGTCTTATATACACTTAAATGAATATATTGTTTAGTAACTCTTCCTAACTAGAAATACACGACAAAACACACATTATAGACGATCGTTGGTACTCAAAAGCCCTTACTAATACTAATAGTATTTCCTCTTATCACGTTTTAAATCTAGAAATTATAATTTTGAAAATGTTCAAACAATAGTGAATATTAAGGAAATAATCAAATCTAAGGGAAAAAATATACGTTCCACTTTACCCAATATTTGTTATGAAAAATATACAAGCTAACAATTCGAAGCCTAGGACTGTATACCAATATTTTATAAGTAGTAATATTATTAAACATTTCAATATAATTTGCATAGCATTTTATTATTTTTATTCATTTACAAGTAAAATAGTTGTGTATTGTAGCCGTTTTAAAAACCATTATAACTGAGGTGTAAATCAAACAAAGACAAAAATGTTAAAAAATAAATCAATTTAACAAAAATTAATAAGTACATTTCAGCTTATGGTGAAATGTAATTAATCAAAATAGTAAAATGTTATATTTATTTCAATTTTGTTCATTATATATATATATATATATATATATCGTATATTATCCAACCCCATAATTTTCTCTGTAACATATAAATATTTTAAAACGATCTGCCTAGAATTTTTGGTTTATAAAAAATGACTTTATGAAACCAATAGGCCTAAATTATATAACAGAAATGAAGTCTTTTACATATTTTGTTTATTTTATAATAACAATTGAACTTTAAATTACAACACATAATTTCATAGAAAAATATACGTTATATAATAACCATAACAGCAATTACAATCTACGTCACGATAAATTTATCATTTAGTTTTAGTCATTTTAACTTCTTTTATAAATGTTATAAAATTAAAGTTTGTTATTGTGAACATTGTTGAATAAAAGTATTCGTATACTCTAGATATTACAATAAATCTATCAAAGAAGAAAACTACCGACTTTTAAACATGAGATAATTTAAAACCCCATACCGACCATTAAATATACGACTTTATGGGTATTGTAGAAAAAACGTTGTTAGAAAACTATGAACGTCAATGTTGAGCACTATGCAAAAAAGAATTGGTCTCTGAAGTATTGCAGCACAACCTAATTATGCAACACAAAACCAGTAAATCATCAAATATAAACATAAAGATGCATTAAAAGTGCCGGGTAAGACTTTAAACTTCGTCTCCAGTATTTTGTATGCTAAACTGTGGAGATGTGGTCATTATTGCATGGGTACCCTGGGCGATTCGCTAAGTACCTGTGAGAGAGAGAGAGCTAATCTGTTGAGACATCCTGGGGCTCAAATTGTGTTTCCATGTTTTCCTGGGATGAGGACTAATGCAAAAATATCATTGAATTTGTCAAGGATTGAATGCTTCAAATGAAGGTATAATTTGATTGAGTAGAGGTGAACGATAGAGTTATAACTGAAGAAGTGTAGTTCTTAATTATGTGTCGTCAGAGAAAATCACCTATATATGATTCCTCAGAGCTTTAAGTTCGGATATTTTTCAGTTGAAGCAAGAGAGTATTTATCACGGAGCATGCACGATTTACCTGTTTACACTTATACCACCTAGGGCATAACGGGGTTAGTATAACGCGGCTTATGTTCGAAATCAAAAAGAAAGAAATGTATGAAACAGTTCAGACCCGATACATCTACTAAGTTCAGATTATGAGTAAATATAAAAATGAAATCTTTGCGATGTGTATTCTTAATGTAGAAGATTAGTTTTCTTAATAATTAGTTTGGTGTGAATAGAAATAAGAAAAATGGTTTTTAATAAATGTTTCTAAAAGTAACAATTTAGTTTTATTATAGGGACTTCTTTTCAATGTTTTAAACTAATAGTAATAAAGAATACATTATAACTTAAAAAAAGTGTTAGTAACACTAATTATGTGTCACTTTGTGCCTAAAAGAGATATTTAAATATTAACCATATATATATGGTTTATTTGAGAGCCGTAACAACAGACATTTCACCTCATGTTTGAATAAATATATTTTAAAAAAATTACTTCATCTTGGACGTCAGTTATTAGATGTTTAGCTCAATTGCACCAAATTGGAATATAAAGACCTATTGAAAGGCCTAAAAGAAAATCCCATTTCATCAAGACCTGATAACTATCGTTAGATAAATTGTGGAAGTTTTTGAGGTGCTGTGATGGTGCATGTGTTGCTGAAATTAAAAACTTCCAGTTTGGGTTTTGGTCAAGTTTTTGTAAACAAAGGAATAAAATAATATCCGTGTATATTCAAATATGCAATACCATTGATGGACATTTCCATGGAAGATAACATATTGCTTTATTATGAGCACAAAAATATTCACTTTTTGGCTGTTAAAATCCTACTTCAGAGTTTAGTGCAGTTTGAGAAATGCCAACTAAGCAAAAAGAGTACGCATTCAAGGAATGTCTCAGTTCGTTTTAAATTACAAAAACTAAACAAAGGACCCGTTTTGATGTAGATTTGTAATTTGTAAAGTGCTTCTTGAATCGTTGTGTTTGAAGTTTATCTTATTGTTGACTCATGTCACTAGATAAAATTATCCTAATATCTGTGGTTAACCAACTCTTTAAGGGAGTGACTTAGGCATGAAGTTTTATAAACCAAGGAAAGTTTGGAAAAATCATTTTACATGGGATGACATTGCCTAAATGATCTTTGCGTGCTAGATTTCTTAATTAGTCTTCTCATGTATTTAATATGAAGGACGCGTTTGGGTTGTTTAAAAACTAAATTTTTAATATTATTTGAATTACGAATCTCTTAAGTGTGGTGTTCAGAGATGAAAAATATATCCAAACTAGATTTGGTAGAAAAATGGACGAAGACTGAGGTTTTATAGGTTTTTGGTGTTATTTACCTAATTTACTTTGTGTTATCATATTATCTAAATAATGTTAAGTAGTTAATAATGTTAGTTACAACACGTTTTTTTATTAAAAAAATTTGCACTATGTTGTTTATTGTAGTTTAAAAAATAACTGGTATTAAGCCGAACATTTAAGTGAGTTTTCCTTTACCGCTTGTATTACATCACTAAGTAAATGTTTAAATATAAAGTGGAGTTCAGCCTCTTCGTATATTTATATTTCCCTTCCATTTTATATCTTGTTCTAAAATTAATAACAAATAAATGTGGAGCAAAATAGGGTTAAATGAAAGGTTTAATATCGAATGACTTATTGCAGTTTCCTTGTTAGTTACTTTGAAAACAATTTTTCGATACAATTAAGTGAATACTATTCTAATTTTATTTAGATCTCAAACATTTGTTAATTTTCAATAAGACAAACTACTATTGACTGTAAACTATATTTAATTAATGGTTCACGTTGAAAACTTTACGGTTGTAATCAAATATTGTTATATAAAGTTTATAGTATTATTGTTACTTGTAGGGTTTTATTTCGTTGTATTTAGGCAGTTGATGTTATAATTTGTATTTGATTATGATATTATATATCACTTAAGTAGGAGCTTACGAATACTGTAATTACCGTAATATACTTCACTTGGGTGTTTTGCGTGTCGCATAAGTTAATTTGCCGTATTGAGAATTGACTAGTATTGCAGTAATGGAAATGGAATTTTGTAGTACAATATTTATACAGACAAATATTTAAACCGTGACATAGCATGATTGTGAATAATTCCCAACATTTGGAAAAAATTGAGTATTTTTTCTAACTGCAGCAAGAGAATTAGATAGGTCCTTAATTTTAAAAAAATCCAAGTTATAATATAGTGCTGATCATGTCAAATTAGTTTATAAATTTGAGTAAAGTTTATTAAATTTGAACCGAGCTTTGATAAAAATTTGTTTCTTTTGAAATTTTAATAATTTCTGAATTTTCAGTTAATTCTGTTATTTTAATTATATAGTTAGGACAAAAAATAGGTTATTCTGTTTTTGAGAAGTAAAAGGAACAAACACGAGACATAAAAAAAGGCAATAAGGAAGTGAATCATTTTGTAAAATAAGTTATTTTATAAACTTGGAGTGACCCAAATAAATTATTTTTTTTTAAATAATATATATATGGCAAGAAAATGCAATTTAAACGTTGGGTAAATTTGACCATTCTAATTGAAATATTTGAAATACCTATTTCTTTTATCATAATATTTAAACATCCAAGAAAACCAAATATATTAATAAATACATATTTACCCAGAGTTTTAGCGCGGTATCTTTTATGACTGCTCACTGAAACTCTCCTTATATTTGCTTAAATTAACAAATTATAATATTCTTAATATTCATCATTTAATGCTTTTATAACTCATTTTTCTGAAATTATTAATAAATTCACATTGTTTGAACTTGTGTTTTATAGGAAAGATATATCCCAATATCAACACAAAATAAACATTATACCGCAAAGAATTCAACTACCTTTGACTGCCAGCGTGCGACGGTAATGACTGCTATAATGATCTGATTTTACTTTGTAATATAACTGCAACCATTAAATCCCTAATTAGTTTCAGTGTCCCGTTTCGTGGTCACAATTATAAAGCTGACATTTATCTCAGTGGTTTCACGGTACTCTAGAGGCCCTACGAAATTAATTACTCCATATTTAGAGGTATAATGTCAACTGCATATAGATCACCTTAATTATAAAATATTTCATAAATTTTATGTTTACCTAATAATATACATTGACTGTATTGAAATGCGGTGAAAGGAATAAAATACATGACAGTATGTTATTACATTGTAATACTCTTCAATGTAATAAGCTAAATCGCAGACAGAGCTACTTTTCTGACTTTAAATTCAGTTCTCGCCTAAAAGCTAATTTTCAGTGACAAGTACAGACGTGTCTGCGTTTTCCTGTATTATTTACTGCTGTTTTGGAAAGTTGGATTTTAATTTAGTATTTAGTGACTTTTTATTATTGATTTTGTGTTTTTCCTGTACTTACTAAACATAATTTAAAGGCAATAATTTCATTCTTTTAGGCATTTTAAAGATTTAATAATGCAAATGGGCATCACTATGCAGGCCAGGTGCCTAGGCTATCTAAGAAAAGAAGCCATTTTTAAGGATTCAACTAATAAAATGTTATAAATGTGACCCAATCCTAATAGCTTACTTTGACCTGGAAATGAGAATAAAGGAGATTGATACGTATTACCATTTTTTTCAAATTTAAATGGATATGAATATCTTATTTACAAAGAAATGTAGGAATTTATTGTTTATCATTCTATTATTTCAGATACGGAGATAGTAGATGGTATTGAAAATGACGCTAAAGTATTATTCCCCAATGAATTTAAATTTGACATGTTAGATTATTTATATGATGACCAGAATATGAATATCTTTTCTGATAATGAATATTGTATAGACGAACAAGTAAACAAAATTAATTTTATAGACGCAATTACTATTTTTGTGTCTCATTGCAACCCAAGAAGACCATATCACCAAGTCCTCAACAGATATTTGGAATAGAGCCAAAAAGTTTTATAGCGAGTACTAGTTTTATGGAACCTCTTGACGTATATTTTATATTACCCAAACATAATCATAATCTGCGACCTAAAACTAATAACTCATCAATATTCCCTGCAAAGCATTTACAGCCATGTCACTAGCTTTACCTAATATAAGCAACACTAAGTGTAATACAGCGAAAAGAAAAAAAACTTCGGTTGAAGACTGTCCATACCCGAGATATAATAATACGAAAATTCCGTCTATATCAGTTATAATGTGGAGCACATTCTAATCAAATAATCAATTTGTTGAGTCAAGAACAATAGATCTCTTTATGACAATGAAAACTGATGGGTGAATTGAAAACTTTTAACAATCTGAGAAATAAAATCATCTCAATCAAAATAAAGAGAGGGATATTTTTAGTGGATTAATATCTTTATCTGATTTTTTTTAAATACCAAGGTACCAAAATTATATGTCAAACGAAATTGATCTTAGGGATCCATCAATCAGTAAACTAATGCCTGTCAATCGCTTCAGTTAAATCTTGAAAAAACTGCATCTCAATGACAATAACCAAATGCCACCTAGAGTCAGCCCTAAATTTGATAAACTGTATAAGGTACGACCCTTTCTAGATACTATTGCAGAAAACTACGTAAAAAAAATTCAAACAGGCCCAATATTTGCTATTGGTGAAACGATGATAAAATCTAAGGGGCGGAGCTCTCTCAAACAATACGTACTCAAAACCTGATGAAAAGGGAATATAAGATTATGTTTGATGACCGAAAATTTTCTCACGTTGTAAAGTACAACTTAGTTGAAGATCATAAATATGATCAAATAAATCCTTGTGAAACTGTGAACATTGATCTTATAAACTTCCCCAATTAAAAAACACAAAGGTCATGTCACGAGGAAAGCACCATTGGTTCACAAGCACTGGAGGAGTTGATCAATCAAGTGAATTGACAACATGCAGTACACCTGCTTTGAAATTTTCATGACAAGCGAGTAATTATTGAGATAAAAATGAAAATGAAAAAAAGGAGACAGAATCCATGTTAGCTGCCTGGAAGTGATTATAATATACATATAAAGTGTGTCGATAAATTCGTACAACTAAACACACATATACAAGATCTATCGCAAATGGTTATATCGCATTTTTTTTAAATTTTGTTGGTGCTCAATAATTGTTGTATTACATAAATGTTTGCCTGTTTCTCGAATGGATCTCCAATTTTTTTCCTGGCTAATCGTTTTTGAACCTCGCAAGGATCATGGTTGTGGAAAATCAAACATCCCACGTTCATGCAGAAAATTCAATGAAATGTAAGTGTCAAGTTCCATTTGAAATTAGAAAATCAAAGACAAAATACTCACCATTTAAAGCGACTGTGTGCAGTATGTTTTAAAGAGGAACGATGTGCTCAAACCTTCTGTTTGTGCTGGATTTCCAGTATGCCCCTATGTATCCATGTTGTTTGAAAACTACCACAAATAAGTAAAAAAATTATATTTCGCTTATAAAAGCTGATTAAATTAAGCCATAATGATTTTTTTTTTTTTTTTTTTTTTTTTTTTTTTTTTTTTTTTTTTTTAGGATTCACCTCGTAACATTTCCTATATCCTGTTATTTGTAAATTTTAAAAAAAATTATGTGACATACAAAATATATATTTTACAATTTGAACTAACTTGTAATTTTTATAAAACAAGTTTTACATTATTTAAAATCTGGATATTTCATTTAGAAATTAATTTTACCTTAAATTTAAACCTTAATATATTAAATTTATTGCTTTTGTAATGGTGCAATTTCCATCGAAAAATACACCAGGGTGCATAGTGATGCAAGTATCCATCAACCCATAAAACAAAGAGCATAGTATAAAAATTTTAATTTTTTTAAATTTTGAACTATTTACCCATATCCAAGAGGAACATCCTTTATTTGATAGTTGTTTATTTAAAAAGTTTTTTGTGCTTCATGGGAGATAAAATATTGAATTTTCCGTGCTGCAAAGAGTTTTAACGTAAATACGTAGTAGCCACAAGCCATTTATAAATAGAAAATAACTAATGCCTAATATTAACCATGTATCCCATTATTTGCATATGAATTTCAGCACGATAGTTAAGAATAATATAGTTTCTCAGCGTATTTCAATGTTTCTCTATGATTCGTTTACATTGGAACAGTAATGAAATGCAACCACTTGTAGATTGTTAATACTTCCGTTTTTTTTTAAGTTTTAAAGCATTTCAATATGATATAAAACCGAGAAACCTGAAGCGTCAAAGACTTGTTAAACTACCACCATAACTAAAAAGATATTTAAAGATTGTATCCACAAAGAGAGTTTGGGTAACAGTATTGCCAGATTACTTTAATTGTGAGTTTAAATTACTTTTTCAATTAGTTTATTTTGTATACATTTTTCCTCAGTGTTTTATCTCTGACTCCGTTATATGTTCACATTCATATAAGTATTAATTAAGTTTTAATTTAAAAAAAAAAAATTTTACATGTATACTCAACACGTTACAGCAATTTTTAATTCTAAACTTTCTAATATTAAAAAAAAAATTAATTGATTTTTATAAAGTTTCTTATAATTAATTGTATCATTTAAATTTAGTTATTGCATTATATTACATATTTGTCTGCAGAGTAAAATAAAACAACTGAGATCACATACACATGTAATGGAGACCTCAATTTTATAAAAAATTGTCTTTCTATTATAACCAATGACTAACTAAATTATAGCAAATTAGCAGATATGACTGTAAACCAATGTCCTGTCTACAATAAAGCCAAGTTCGAAGTTGTTTAGATGGAAGACTAAATGCAGTAAAAGAAGAGAGAGAAATTGTCTCAAGAATTACAGTCATTATGGAAATAGTAACAAACGACCTTAACCAGTTACGCCTAAAATATAACAGACTAACATTTAGGGCCTAAAACGAGATATAATGAATAGGAGACCTACTAGTTAACTTATGAGGTTAAACATTTCTAGCTCAGGATCATCCAGAATAATTATGCCTGTGGCTGATATTTACTTTTTGTTGTTTGAAGTATCTGCTATCATCACAACTTTAAAGTTGAAATGTTTGAAATACTTTGTTTACTAGTTAAAATATAATTTGTGCTTTGGATTCATATTCGATTATACAGTGTCATACTTGAATTTGAATTTATATTAACTTTCTATTCCAAGTTTTCAGATATTATTTTTCTACTATAATTGCTAAGAAAATTTAAAAAAACTGTATAATAATATCAACGTTCTCTTTTATTTCGTATATGAATAATTAATGTTAAAAATATAATTGTATTAATTGTTGGTTATTTTTATTTTCAGTTAAAAAACAAAATCATATAAAGCATGGAATCGGAAGTTAATATGAAATAAGATTCAAGGATGACATTTTATAATGTAATGTAAACCATATATACAAATTACACGTTAAATTAGATCTTAGCAATTATCAACTCCTTTGACTGCTAACAATAGTAAATGAACATTCAACTTTAAAGTTGTGGTAATCGCAGATTTTTAACTAAGTTTTAACTTTAGTACAATATTAAGACCTCCTTAATTTTATAGTCTAGATGAAAAGAAACCTAAAGGTTTGAAGAAATGTTGGATATAATCGTACCACATATAAAGTACTGCTTAAAAAATATATAAAACTTTTTATCATATTTTGGAATATAATATATTAGAACAAAAGTAGCACATTCCAGGTCTTAATATAATGATATCTTTTTGTTCCAATAGCACATATAATATCCATAAACATTTTAATGTAAATAAAAAAAAAAACAAACAAAGTCATGTGCATTGTATAATTTATAGTCAATTTGAATTTTACATTCAGATGTACATCTGTTAAATTGATTTTTTTATAATGTGAAATTAAATTTTCCTAAATAACAATCTGTTTAATATCACGATTAACAGAAAGTATAATATGCATACATAGTGTTAAAATTAACAAACACTTAAATTCGTTAGATATCTCAATACGTTTTTATATTCCTTGTGCATATATTTTATATTATTATATAAATCAATCTATTTTTGTTGAATTTAAGACATTTGGTGGATTATTATTTGCTGAAAACAAATATAATTTTTACAGCTCATCAGGACAAAAACCACTGACCATAGTCGATAAATAAATTTATAAAATATAATGTAGCAATTACGTTCTATTCTGTCGTAAATTATACAATATAACACAATTTATATTACTTCTCTTGTATATTTAAATGAAATAAGTATAGACTCCTATCAAATAAACCTTATTCTCCAGATTACTCATAGATTTATTATAATTAATGCACCGCATAAAATGTTTTGAGAATTTCATTACTTAATTAGTAATATATAAATATAATATTTGAATGAAATCTTATTTATATACTATAAGCACGTATGTCTCTCTGTTCCTGAAAGTGTTCTTACCTTATAGTAGTTTACATAAAAATTATTTATTACTTAACCTAAAAGTTCATAAATATAAAATTTAAAACAATCCCTGAAACTAAAATAAATATTAAGCAAGGACAAAATAAATTAATTACTTGATTTTTTTAAGTGAAGTATATTAAGATATATTTGTTCTGACAAAGTCATATTTAAATACAATTGCTTCCATTAAACTTGACATACTGAGTGTGACAGACGAAATACAAAGTACTTTAGTAACACAAGTGATTGCTGGTTTATTTTTTTTTTAATTATAAGAATAATTGTTGTTTTGAACATAGTATAAAAGTACTACATAAAAGAGTATTGAAATGTTACGTAGTGTTGATGAATCGTTTACTATAGATTTTATTGATACTTTAGACTGACAATATATAAACACAGCTGTTAACAAAATGATCGTATGGTTTATTTTTAAGATAGAATAAAGTATAAAGGACTCCAGACCTTTCATCTTGCTTTCCGGTTCGTCACTCGTCGACTCCATCCATACGCTTGGTTTACGCGTGGGTTTGACTTGAAAATACAAACAAACCAACGTTAGGTTCGTATTCAGTATCGCGTAAAACATTAAGTATCATGTCTCATCAAATTTTTAAGGTAAGTTAAATTCCATATTGTTTTATTCATTCTTACATTCCTTCTCTAAAAACCAACATTTAAAAACTAAATTATTGTTTTTAAAGCTTTACAGAATTGACGTGATATCTAAAATCTAAAAGTTTTCAAATTAGATTTTAGCCGTATGGTTAAAATTTTCGTTAAATTTTTAGATTTGTGGCTTAAGCAAAGAATTAAAATTAGAAACCGATAATCCTAAATAAATGACAATGAAATAAATAAATTAATCAATAATGAAAAAGTATATATCTTCATTTTATTTTGTTTTTATTTTACTCAATAACATAGTTTCATTTGGGAAATAACTTGTGTATTTAATTGAAAATCTTTAGTTTCACCGAAATTAGGTAAACATCGCTTAGTTTTATTTTTTGACTTTAGCGCAATGTACGATCAACAATCAAACTGTTATAGAATTAATAAGTACACTGTGCAGAATAAATGGTTTAAAACATTGCACAAACCTTCTCCTTCACTTACAAAAATATCGAATACCAAAGATTTAATGTTCACATAAGTTAAGTAAACAATTCTGAAATTCACAAGAGTTTAGTTGTCTGCTTTACACTGAATAATGAAGTAACAAACGCGTTGGATGTTAGACATATTTTTGATACAAAGTTGTTAAATATAGGCTGAAAGGTTTAAAAAATATACGTTTTGATCAGTATCTAATCATTATAGGAGTTACCAGTGTCGTTGTAAAGTTTAATATGATGATAGTGGTGGTTTAGGGGATTGAAAAGTTTATTAAAATATTTCAGTGATTCTTCCAATTTTGAGATATTCGACCATTTAAGACAGCGCACAAGATTTTTTACCCTTTTACCACACGTGATGGGTAAAACTATTATCTTGAATGTTTAGAAGAAATATCTCTTCTGAATCTAAAGGTACAGATCGAATTTGAGCCTATGTATAGATTTTGGCCGAATCTCGAGGATTTTTTTATTTTTTTTACTCAAAATTTAGACCTAGGAAAAAAATAAGAAAACTCAATATTTATTAAAAGATGAAAATGAAATATATATTAATCGACTCACTGAATGTTGGTTTATAATTATGGATCAAAACAAAAATTATTAATCTCATTTCCTCTAAAACTTGTGGTTTGAGAGTAATGTATATAAAAAGTAAAATACTATACAAAAGTTCAAGTAGGTTATCTTAGGAGGTAAAAGCGATTTAGATCCAATTTTTGAGCCCCTCCATAATGTAAAAATAAATTTTTAACTGTGAGTAATTTATAATTATTTAAATACTTAACAGCTGAATTTATTCCAATTTAGAAGAATTCATACTTTAACAATGATCCAAATTGTTTTGTTTTTTCCCATTTTTCTTTTTCTTTTTCAATGTTTGAACATGGAGTCTTGATTGTATAGGGAAACATACCTTCGATTTTTACCTTGGACCTGGGTGCTAATAAAAAAATCATGTTTGTTTATGTCAATTTTGCTTTAAAAAATTATAATTTTGTGTTTACCTTAAAGCAGTATTCCTTGAATTTTTAGTTATTTATATTATTTTTAATTAAGAATTGAATATGTCCAAGTACCACATTTGATTAAAACAGTCTACCTCTTTAGGCTTAATGCAAAGCATGGAGTAAAGATAGACAGGTAGGAAACATAAAAGAACATAAAAATATAATAAACACATATAATTAAACGAAAATGTTTTTGATCTCAGACTGTCTCAAAAGAATAATTTGAATAAGAAAACTCAATATTATTCTCCCCTCCCCCTCCAAGCTTCACAAACAAATCACTATACTTCTTATAAATAGAAGAGTAAAATAATATTTCAAATATTCTCAGTTTAAAATAATGTTACAAATTTTTTAAACTATTTTTAAAGAATAGTAGTACCAAAATTAAACGAAATATGACTACAATTGTGTGATTACACTCATGCGCAAGCATAATCAGATACGCACACCCACATCGATATAAAATACGTATAATAATGTAAACAAACTAAAAACAGATTCTGTTAGTCATGATCTAAACTCATTTCATGGTATTGGATAACAATATTATTATGATAATGGTTATTTTTCTGATAGTACTTTTATTGATTTATACTTACTTCCAGTATAAATTCTTAAAACGTGAACAATTCGTAGTTCATAGTAAGAACAACAACTTGTAAGAAATATAAAGAGATCCGGTCATCCTTATTGTATGAAAATTGTTATCGGTGAAAATAAAATAAAACGACTTATAATATAACTGTTAGAAAAAATAAGTCATATCACAACTGGTGGTATTATAACTAAAAATGGGTTTCCCAGTTATGTCACAGAAAAAGTAGAAATACGATAAACTCTTTCCTCTCCAGTTAAATACTGATGGATAAAGATTTCATTCAATATGTCAAGTCCAGACTTCCTTACAAGTTTTCTGCAGCTATTGCAAGGGGAATTCTATAGCTTTAAGATGAATAAAATAAGCCGTTGAAACAATCATGCTATTCACACAAATTCAATAAAATCCTATTTAAATGTAAAATATTATGTAAATTAAACTTTATATAATATTATACACAAAACTGAAACTTGTGTAGTGTTATAGAAGATTATTTTAAAATGTTGTATAAAATGGGTTTCGTCAGAGAATTTATAAAAGTAAGCATGATGATATTTTTACATATTAATTTTCCTCTCTACAAGAAATATTGGTTAAAAAATTGTATAACTGTTATTTCATTTTCAAAATACGACTCTTAAGCATTTAATGAGCTAGAAGTCTAAAATGTAATTGTTAAAATAGGGTCCTAAGTGACTTAGAAAGGCAGAAAGAGCGGTTCAGAAAGCTGCGCCCTAGCCCATCAGCAGGATGTTCATAAACTAAAATTGTAATATAACGTAGTGTTCAATAAATTATAAAAAGATATTTTAAATATAAAAATATTAATATTTTATAATATATTTTGTTTTTGAGATATTTTTAGATATGTAAATTTCTCACTCAAAATACGACTTTTAAGACTGGAAATATTTACTCACACCTGGATATTAATTTCATTAACCCAAAGACACAGAAAAGCGCATACAATTAATACAGTGGCTAATACCTTACGAGGGCTATTTCAGTACGGTAAACTGGATTCTTATTATCTGTAGAAAATATTTCTTATCTGTTCAACTCTTCCTTAAGTTCTGTCTCTCCCACTTTCATTGGTTATTTTTAAATATAAGTCCTAATAATTGAACAGTGACCAGAAGAGTGTGTATTTTGTAGATAGTATGTGTACTATATATTTGTGATAGTTTAAGATTAATATTTTGGCTCATTTAACTTTAACAGAGGATTGCAAATTTTATGATTTAGAGATATGGTGACAGGAGGCACACACACACCAGGAAGTTTGTGCAATTTTTAATTAAACCTATTTTTAAACCTGCCCTTATAGGATTCCCACACCGTCTGCAGATTCAAACTTTTTTTTAAAACTTGAAGAAACATGAAATGTTGTTCATCACACAAGAAACGGTAGACCGAAAAAGTAACTCTGAATGTATGTCTTAGAAAATTGAAGACTAATTTCGACTAATCAAATTGCTGTGAATAAAGGCATCTGCCTGCGTTGGGTCAGCACAATCCTTAAGAATGAGAATTTTCTTATAGATAAGGATTTTGATAGTGGACTACAGTATTTTGAACAAATTATTCAAAAGGGCGAAACATAAAAACATGACAGATTTTGCTCCAACAAAATTATGCTATAAACAAAATAATTCCACACTCCACACTTCCCGCTTTTCCAATGGAACATTTAGCTATTCTTTAATATTACATATAATTTTTTTGACAATAAAATTATTTTATTTAAAATACTACTATCGTATTTTTACACAAAAAAAACCAATCCGTCAAAAAAGAAATTTCAACAAAATATTTAAATATTGGTGAATGCTTAGAAGACGCATTGCTTTTAAATGTTCGCCGGATTCTCTAATTTTTCTCTAATCAATCCCTGAAGATATGTTATTATCTGGAAGATTATTCACCATATGTTATAAATAGTTGTACGTATTTATAAATGCTAACTAAATAATATTTTTTTATTGTCTAGTCAAAAATTAGGTATTGATTTATTATAAATCATCGAATAAATTACTGCATAGTAAAAGTACAGTTATGTAAAAAGCACCGGTAATTTGCTTCACGTTCAATTTCTGTTATATCTGACTCGTAGATAAAATATATTCAATGGTGAAGGTGAACGTCATTTATTAAATTTAATAAGCTTCCTGCACCTCTAATTTACATATATCGACATTAAACCTACAGTTAACATTTATAAAGGATAGACCTTGCTTTGACATTGTATTAGAGTACACAAACTGTTTCAATATTGTCACGTACACTGAGTTTCAACAATCCATATTCTAAGCCTGACTGATGAAATTTAATGTATTTAAATTGTTTCGAATATTTTATACGTTAAGGGTTCGGATAGGTTAGCACAATGAATTATAATTTAATTTTAAAACGTTAAAATTAATTGTTATTTTTTAAATTCATTTTCAAAGAATATCTAATATAATATAATAAAAAATTCCCACATATTGCTTAAGCAAATTAATATCCATTTTCCCATCCACTGAGGAAAGAGAAGTTTGTCCTGGCAAAAAAACACGAAATATAAAAATAATATTAAAAAACGAAGTTATATTTGGCATTTATAATTTAGTTAGTTTTCACAAAAATTATTTAATTTTACTACAAAATGTACTTTCTTTTGGCTCTTTTTACACATAGGATAATCAAAATTCCTTATGATTTATATCGTTACAAGTAACCGAGAAATAAATTGTGGTTATTTTAAATATGTGGACACCTAGTTGGATTATGTAATTTAAATCTTCACGTATAAATTTTGTAGGAAGATGATGATCGCATTATTTAGAGGTTAACTAGGTATAACGACATTGCCAGCTCACACGGCTGTATATTTAAAAATTATTGTTCTATAAGTAGAAATTGGCCAATAGAATGTTATTCTTAAATTAAGTTTACATAACATTTTTTATATTTACCTAACAGTAGGACATATAGAATATACAAATTGTTAAAAGGGATATAATTATAAAGTTGAAATCAATAGATGTGTGTGAATTTTAGTTTTAACAATTTTTAAATTTCACTTAGATGCTGTGAAGAACTATGTTTCTATATAAAATTTATTGAATTCATCAGTTAATTAATTGAATTGTATTTGGAAGAATTATTTTAACATAACCATTTAATATATAGTAATCTAAATTATAAACTTAAAAAAATTAAATGTTGTATTTGCCCTGAAACTAATACCACCATTTTGCCAAATGTAATTTGAAATGCTGTCAAATGATATCATTTAATCGTTATTCAATCATTAAATTAAGTAAAAAACTATTTTCCGTAATAAACATGTGTGCATAGAAAACCATGTAAGATAAACAATTCTATGATTATGTTATAACCCTCAGTTGTCATACACACAAACCATTAAAAGGTTTTCCTCATTATAAGTTTAGAAAATTGGTAAAATACTATTTTTTCCGTATGTAAATGTAGATGAGACATTCAAGTAATTGTTGGAAACTATCATCATACATTTGAAACAATGGATATGTTAGACATTAGTAATGAAAATTAAGGAGAGCCATTTATGGCCTTCACTTTTGAAACATGTAAACGTTTTTACAAGATTTAAAATAACAACGATGTGAAGGGTTTTTCTGGACTGAAGATACACATTTAAATTTATGATTATCTCCTCAATTGTGTTTCGCAGAGTATTTAAAATACAATGAGAATAGCTTATAATCATAAGACTACAGAAAAGTAAAAACATAAAACAGCATTATAAATGTATATTGAGGGGTATAACTTTAAAACATCGTGTGCAAAATACACAAAATAAAAAATAACTGTATTCATTGCCATAATATGTAAGATTTAATAATATATGAACTTTTTTACACGTAATAATGGTAGTTATTTTTCAAATAAATTTAAACAAAAATAATAATTACAAATAATAATGTTTTAGTAGAACGTCAAAACAATGTTAGTTGTATTGATTTGTGTTAATAAACTTGACGAAACACTACTTGTTGCTGTTGTAGAAACTGTCTTCTCACTCAACCGCAATTTTAAATAGGGTAAAGAAATCTTGGATATAATTGGTAAATCCTAACCTAACCTAACCTAACCTAACCTAAACTTACTTACGAGTTTACAGGTAACATGTGAACTGTGAAGAGGGGTGTTTCTTTTTTTAATTTTTAAAAGACTATTGTAACAGCTTCAAAATAACAAATGTAAGTCTATACATACTTGTACACGATGCTTAGATTTGGATTGAAGGTTGTAGCTGGTCATCTTATGTTTCTGATATTCTGAAGGTAATAGATAATAAAAAAAATAACGTATTTATACTTTAAAGACGATTTAAAAAAAAAATCATTAGACTTTAGAATTGTAGGCGTTTGAAACAGTAATTTGAATGGATCTACTAAATTGGTTAATTATTCCAAGTTTTACAAAACACGAACTAATTATTGACGGAATTATAAAAAAAATGGTAAATGTAATAATATATCTAAATTAACTTACTTTTGTTTCATGATATACAGACGTAAAACAAGCAACTTTTATTGTTGGTCAAAAATAGCTTAGTTTTTGATTTTAAATTATTTCTTTTTAGTTTAGTCCATACTGTCTCTCCATTTTTTACAGATGATGTTTAGATATGATAACAATAGTTGGGAATGTGCTTTGGGAACAATAGATAGGTTACCCTGCGTATATGATTGCCTTTATATTATCTCCTGGGCTGTTGTAATTATTTCATTATTTACCCATAAGGAAATATCAATATAAAGTTATGCATTTTCTAATAATTTCATTGCGGTAATGTTACTCGTTCTAACTATACTTTTAATTCCTATTTATTTATATGTTTGTTAATACAGATTTAAAAATCAATTGTTACCCATTTCTTAAGCAATTCACATAACATTCATATTGTAATTTAGCTAAAAAAATGTAAAAAAACTTAGTGGTACTTTCTGAAATTAGGCTGTATTGGCATTTATAATATGACTCGACTTCAATTAATTTGAAGGTAATAAGAATCACTAGAGCAATTTGGTGAATATACAATAAAGGAAATAATTAACCCCATAGCCACAACAAAAAACACTAACAACACAAAAACTGTATAATTATGCTTATTCGAGTGTTGGTTTAATACTCAACCTCTGAGGATGGTAACTATGTTACTGAAATGTACATCAGGTAGAATAAACATAAGTATACAGTTTTTGTGTTGTTAGTGTTTTTTGTTGTGGTTTTGGGGTAATTCTTTTCCTTTATTTAATTTGAAGGTAACTTAATCGTTTGAAATATATACAAAATTGAGGTTTAAATAAATACTTTTTACTTCAAAATAACTGATGCCAAGGTTGAATACGAAATCCGATTGGCCAATAGCGATCTAAAATTACCCTAAGCTCTAATGATGTAATAAATCGACAGTCAACAGCAATTAATTCTGTCAAACAGGAAATTAAAACTGATTTGTATTTGTACGAATTTGACACTAATTACTGTACGTTATATTCTCAACAGTAGCAACTTAATTAAAATAGTAGGGTGACAAATGTAAAATACTTTTCTACACGTTTTAAAAATTTAATATTGTTCATGTTATTTAATATATTTCTTTGACTATATTACTCTAAATATAATCAGATATGACTTACTATAAAATAATATTTTTCATTAAATGGAAAATATAAAACAGAAGAAAAAGAAAAAAATATAAAGGAAATACAAAATAAATCAATAAACCTCAATCGTAATTAATCATTTTTATAATATTCAATTCATTATACATTTAGTATAATGTTCAATACGAATGCACATAGGTTTACGTATACATTCGATATGTAAATTATAAATAATATTTTGAAAACGGAGCCTCAGACAGTTTAATGAAAGTTGTGCGTATTATTGAAAGAGACTAACTTATCACAGATGTATCCAAAACATGACAAGTTAGCTGTAATTTAAAAATCAAGATAGATTGCAAGCAGTAAAAAAGCGACAAGTAAAGAGCAGTACACCGTTGTTCTTCTAAATTTATGTGTATATATAAAATCTAGAAAAAATGTTTAATAATCATCTAATTTATGTGTTTATATAATTACTTTCGAAGTCAATTCCCAGTTTACAATTTACAAGAAGTCTCTTTATTTAATTACTTTAGTTAAGATTTAAATCAATTCCAAAATACAATTTTAAAGAAAATAAATATAATCAATAGTTAGGTTAATCTTACCTTATGGCAACTATCCTCAAATGCTCTAGTGTACTACCGGTTTCGTCCCTTTAGTTGGTCTTCTTCAGGTCCCTGACAACACTCTTATTTTTATCACCCAATTTTGGATTTAGTTATTAAATTGCACTTCAAATTTTGTTGTTAACATTTAAATATACAAATATGTACAGAAACACACAAAACGTTGAATAATTAACACTGTGCAAGCACACAATATACAAATCACACACATTTGATCTACGTTAACAAACTGACTGGACGTAGTACCATGTTAAAAGTTTCCCAGTAACGGATGTCTCTGGCTGTTATCAGGCTGTATTGACCTTTTCGTTAGTATTATCCTGTTGTACAATTCATTCCATGAGAAATATTAATTTGCTTTTAAGTAGATTATGTGGTTCACGTTTAGGGGTGGTATATATTTCATATTCTTCCAGAGATGAGTTTAAAGTACTCTTCTTACAAATATGAAGGATATGATTTATTTTCAGTATAAGGAGGGTCACAATATATAATTTGTTTCGAAAAACAGGAATTAGGTTCGTTTATACCCGAATAAGGACATCAAACTGAAATTGCTTAATAAAATTCAATACATAAAATTTAATAAAACATGCGTAATATGTAATTAGATAAATATTAAGATAAACAACATATCAATAAATGCTATTAAACTAAATGTAAAGCTGAATTGAAATGGATAAAGACGGAAATAAAGTTATTATACGAAAAAAAATTTAAACTACTTGTTATAGAAAAAGTATATATCAATGCAATAAACCGTCTCAACTTGACAATGTCAGGAATAAGATCAATGACGGAATAAACAGAATAATCCGGAATAAGAATTCTTTACATCAAAAGAAACAGCCTAACAATATTTCAGCCCAAAAGGCAATTGTAGATAAGCCAACAATAAAACATACATTCTACCCCTGAACAGTAAACAAATTCACAATCAAACTGGATAAACATGAACTGATTTTGTTGGACAAAGGTTTAAAGTACAATCTTATTCGAAAGTCTCAGGATAACATAAATCAGGAATTCATCCAACATGAAACAGCAATTAAAGCAATCCCCGATAACGATAACAGAAATCCATATGAGTTATTATAAACAATAAATTACAGAAAACGATTAAGCATAATTATAATAATCGTATTACTCACATCCACAGACACAAAATATCTACTTCACGAAAACTAAAACCAAATCTAAAAGCAAATAAAGGCAACTCCATCGTAATATATATTAAATATAAATACCACTCACTGACTGACTCACTCATCACGATTTCTCAAAAACTACTAAACAGATTGCAATGAAACTTGGAATATAGTTTCCTCATAAGTAATAGGTGCTCACTAAGAAATCGTTTGAAAAACTTTTGCGTTTATTCATTAAAATATATATATATATATATATATATATATATATATATATATATATGTATATATATATCTATCCAAAATTTTAAAAATCCGAGATTAAAAGTTCTTCTGAGAGTTTGGTAATCCTTCAGCGTGAGAGGAAAACTAGGAATTTAGTTTACAAAGAGGTCCTAACAATTGAGTAGGGGGGAAAGAATCTGAGGGATAAATTAGATAGAAAAAGCCTTGCCTGTTAATAAAGCTGAAGTTGAATCCTACCATAATTCCTACATGCTGTCAACATTGCCAATGTAATTAATGAAAATCAAACTGTGTAAAAACTTTAAATGAAAACAACATGTTTAAAGCTTTTTCATGTTAGTAGTTTACAGGAATAAAATTTTCAGTGCTTTCCTAAGTAGCTTAGTCTTTTTTTTTCTATTTCATGATAACAGTAGGATACGCACGGGTATTCAACGAACACTTAAAAATAATACAATTATACGTTAATAAGACTGAAAATACCAACCATAAAAATCTAATGGAGTCTGTGTGTGTGTGTGTGTGTGTGTGTGTGTGTGTGTGTGTGTGTGTGTGTGTGTGTGTGTGTGTGTGTGTGTGTGTGTGTGTGTGTGTGTGTGTGTGTGTGTGTGTGTGTGTGTGTGTGTGTGTGTTACTCAATAACGTAAAAAACTACTGGACCCATTGAGCTTAAATTGTACATGAACATTCTTAGGGCCCCTGGTTCACCCATTAGCCTATTTTTATTTAGAAATTCCACCAGGGCACTGCCCCACTGGCCTTGAAAACTCCCCTAACATTCAATTATCTATACGTTTACCCCGTACGAAGGATGGGTCTCTGCTAGTATTAAATAAAATCGATTACTACTACAAAGTATACAAATTCTTTAAAGACAATAATATAGAAAAAACTAGACGATAACCCAACCAAGAAGTAGAACACAATAATTAATAAAGGCCTGCCGAAAACACGTAATATCAATTATATAATTACACCGCCCGCAAATCAGACAGAGAAAAGAAGAAATACGTAACAATTGAATACGGGCTTATTTTCAAGTTCCATCTAAAAGAAAATTTAGCAAACACCATATTATCCCTGCTTATAAAATGTCCAACCAACGCATAAGATTTCTGAAACCTGAACATACCAATCCAATAGAAAAAAACTATTCAAGTGTTTAGGAGTTAACTTGGACAGATTGTAATAAATTTTATGTCGGACAGAAAGACGGCATTTTGCTAAACGATTCAAGGAAGACGTATCGAAACCGAAAAAAAACGAACATGTCTTAATTTTTGAAACACCTTATAGATTTTGACCATTATAAAACCAATATATTTTTAAGAAGGGTACTTTACTCTCATCTCTCGAAGAATATGAAATATATGCCGTCACTAAACGTGACCCAAAAAATCTACTCGAAAACAAATTAAAATTCTCATCGAATGAATTGTACAACACGATAACACGAACGGGATGTGTAAATATTGCTTGATAACAACCAGAGACATCGGTTACTATAGAACTACTTCCAGTTTGTTAACGTAAACTAAATGTTCGTGATATGTATTGTGTGTGAGTGTACAGGGTTTTTATTCAAAATGTTGTATATTTGTATGTATAATAACAAACACAAATCTTAAAGTACAATTTTTTGACGAAATCGACAGTTGGATAGTAAAGAATAAGAGTGATGTCAGGGATCTGAAGATGACCAACTAATGGTCGAAACCGGTAGTCCGCTGTTTTGGTGTAAGGTAAGACAAACCCAACAATAGAACAAAGTCACAATCCTGGAGGCTAACAATACTATGTTCAAAATAAATATAAGCTTTATTTAAAAATGTATAACAAGATATAAGGGAGCATTGATCTGGCAATAAATACATTTGATTGTAAACATTATTCGAGAAAAATATAAATTAAATAAGAACAAAATAATTAACTATAGTAAATTATATCAATAAATATCTGTTATTTAGGATGGGAATACAGACCAATAAACAAAAATGGAAGAGAGGAATAAATATTATGAACATGGTTTATTTACGTCACTATATTATTAAAACCTTTTAATCTCGGAAATATTAAAATTGAGATATGAAAATGATTTTGTCATCACCATACTTCATATCTACATAACTCAAAAGTAAAAACCAATTTTAAATTATAGTCTATTAGTACAAAAAATCATTTTCGAAAATACTTAGTAACATTAAAGGAACAATTTCTAATCCAGATTATTTTCAAAGTACACATTATTATCGTAGTTAAAACTTTTGGGAAGGTATAATAATAATATACTTTTCTTATCTTTTTTTAAAGTACTTTCTAATAAACTAACCATATACTTGTTTTGAATGATAAGTATCTTCATGAGTATTTTCATAAAAAGGCTTATTGCATACATACTAATAATAAAAACAAGAGCCGATAACGAATACTAACTTTATAAAACAACCATAGTTTGCATAGTTTTATCTCTATAAGTTTATATTTCTGACCTGCCTGGCTTCGTAAAATTACTGGTGTTTTACGCGTTTCAGATCGATCCCATGTTTTGAAGTATATTATTATATCAATACTGATCCGTTTTCATGAGTCTCTCCTCTCCCTTATTGTTAACGTGTTTACCTACCTTCTACCCTTGTAAAGAGGGCACGATCAGGTCACTGAACTTTTCTTTTTTCAGATTTATCGAGAAATGTCTAGATTTATAATATATTTATTTTTTAGGGTTTAGATTTTCCAAACGTAACATCTGTTCAATAATTTGTTAATAAGTTAAAATATTTAGTATTTTATTCATTTTATGTATATTTATACTCTCTATTTCCTTATTTAATCTTATAACTTGACTAAAAAATGTACTAATTTTACGTAGTCTTCCATTCCCATATGCACCAACAACATATTTTTCGACCATTAAAGAATGTTTAATATATTTTTTAAAATATTTATATGATTTAAAATGTCCTTCATTTGTGGACAATGTATTTAGACTTACAATTGGACTCCGTTGCCATTAGTCCCATATTTTTATTCACAGTATTATTTATAAAACTTTCATTCTTCTTTGTTTTTACTAAGAACTACGGTAGTAATTTGAATGTATAATTTTATATTTATTCACTTTAATAGTTATGGAACTCCATTTATCCTTTGTATTCCTTAGTTTTTGATTAATTTATTAAGATTTATTTAATAATTAATTTAATTTAATTGCATTATAACGTATTAGTTTAATTATTATATCAAAAATATATGACAACGTCTTGTTATTGCTTGTACACAGTTGTTTAATCGCTAAAAGTGGACTGATAAATACACCCACCCACTCTTCAATTAGCAACTTTGCCATCAAAACTGCATAACTTTAACGGTGTAATGTTTTCCACTCTTAATATTGCTTAGTGTGTTTTGGTGGAACTCAAGATATTCTGATCGTCCGTTAACTTCACGTTCAACGTTACACTATGTTACTATTATATATTGAGCTATTGTAATATTTTTATAAAATATTAGAGTAAATTGTAATAGTGATTGGCTATATTCATTCTTTTTTTAATAATAAATTTTTTTTAATGTTTATACTCTGTAGTCAGCCTTTGTATTAGTTTATTAGTTTATTGTAGTCCTCAATATATTTATATAATACTTAAACCGAAGTGAATGTACCATAAGAATGTTCATTTGGACAAATATGTTATCGATTCGTGATAAAAGTAATTAAGTCACTTAGTTCAATAGAAATATTGTTCCACGAATGAAGTTCTCCAGATGTCACATTTCGGTCCATGGACTGCCTTCTTAGTTTCTGCCTTGATAAACCAATCAGTGGGTGGAAGCCCTTGCATTACCTCCATGCCGCAGAAGCCACGCCCCGTACCTCATCTTAGGTTGAAAACAACAATGTAAATGAATCTCATCGTAGCTGATCTTAGTCGCCAAGTTTAACCTACTACCCTTCTTACTGCCATTATTTTATTTATTGGCTTTTTCCATTGTGCTAGTTAAGTTTGATTTTTACACATCGGAATGTAATTGTATTACTCTAATTATATATATTTTTTTATTAATACATATTTGCTACTTGATCTAAACAGTTTTTGGTATGTAAAATTGGTAGGTAATAAGATGAAGAGCTCTCAATTCTTCTAGTACAATAGCAATGCATACATTCTCTATTAGTACCCAAATTTACAAATTAAATTATAAAAACATAATTAAATGTTTTCACCTGCGTTTTTTAGTACCTAATAATAATAATAATAATAATAATCATAACTTGTTTATTCCATACTTTACACTACATAAATATATACATTTCAATACTTGTTAACCATTCAACCAACATATGGGAAAAAACAAAATTTCTATAATAACCATTTTATATTTAATAAAACTCTTTTTGAATGACTAACTCATAATTTTTTCTTCAATTGTTACATGTAGAAAAAAGAAAAGGTTTTTGCCTAAAAATTGTCGAAGGATTATAATTTTTTCCCCCTTAAATTACCAAAGCAACTTACTTAGTTTATTTCTACTCAAAACAAAATCTTCCAATTCGGATAGTTATCGGTTAATATTAATGTAATATCTTAAATATATAGGGAGATGGTCATATATAAAGTTCATCGTAATCATCGATTTCTGAAATTTTGGAGTAACAAACAAACCTTACTCTCCACTTTTATTTTCCCTGGGAATGTCTGCTAGTGGCGTTGTTACCAATTTGGGTGGAAACATTTTGTATACAAATAAATGACTAATTGGACAAGTATTTAGGTGAATTAAATAGGGAAATTATTGTCTCTTGTTTTCCTGAATATAATTTGACTTATAAATTATCAATTCTAAACACATAAAGTAATTTAAATTTACTTTGAATTGAAATGGAAGGAGAAGAAGATCATTTCTTCATATATGATTTACAGTTGAAGTCACTGACAGGTCAAGTTATTTTATATAATATTATATTTATTGTTAGTAGATTAATACAACAGTTTCAGAATAATGATTATCCTATATCATTTAACTAGGTTGTTATGTATGATATTAATTTTAAAAAGTCTGCTTCAGACTTGTTGTAACAAACAAATACAATTTTATATTACATATTATTTCCTTATAGTTATTCTGATGAGCAGTGGCTTCAGGAAATATCGCAGTGGACTATATAAGCTAAATGTTTATAATTTCATAATTATTCAACCTAATAACTTTTTCTTTTTTTTAATTCTCTATGTCAAGTTCTAATATCTGTTTAAGTTTCTTCTCGTTTGTTACTAAACAAAAAATACCACACCTCCTTCGAAAAAAAATAAATGAAAACAATGAGTACATCAGTAAACGAAACATTACTTGAGAAGTTTTACGATATCCTGTAGAGAATTTTATAAAAAAATTCGTGGTGATGATGTATAGGTAGTGTGTTATATTCTCCATGTATGATGGTATGGTTTCAACAAATCATATTATATAAAACATATGTTTAGTTTAAAAAAAAAACTGTTTTGTTTGTCGTTAAAAAATAAATTATAGGTAAAAGTAAACGGCTTTCTAAATATTAGATAATTAAAATGTCTAACGGCCGCCATTTTGAAATATGCTTAATAAAGTTTTTGATTTAGTAAACTACTGTAACCTAACATTTAAATTGCGTATCCAATTACTGTATGAATTAAATATATTATATTTCCATAGTTATAAATGAAGGAAAATTAGATTATATACAATGTAAATTTTGTGTTCCTTTTGGAAGGTAGAACTGAAAATATATATACGAGAGGTCATTTTAAAGTAAGAACCGTTTGCGTATCGCAACCGCGAGGGCTGTCACGTGACGCCCACTCAAGGTTAGCCATTCTTGCCCCGTCCCCAAATATGCAGTCAGTAGATTTTATGTCTCTGCCATTGTTGGTTCTATCGTAACACTGCATTGTTTGACGCTACGTTAATCGATAAACCCGCCGATTGTGACTTTCTGCGAAGCGGAATGACCATAAATGCTGAGAGATATTGCGAAACACTGACCAAGCTTAGGCGTGCTATTCAAAACTCCCGACGGGGACTTCCGTTTAGTGGCGTAATGCTGCTTCACGATAACGCTCGGCCTCACGCTGCAGCAATGACCAAGACGCAACTGGCCAACTTTCGATGGGAATTACTAGACACCCCCCCCCCCCTACAGCTCTGACATGGCACCATCAGACTTTCATGTGTTTCCTAAACTCAAAGAATATCTTGGTGGAAAGCGATTTGAAAATGATGACGTTTTAAAAGAAACTGTTACTAACTGGTTAAATGCTCAGGCGGCAGAGTTCTATAATGAGGGGATCCAAAATCTAGTGCCCTGACTTAACAAATGCTTAGATGTTATTCGTGACTATGTAGAAAAGTAAAACTATGTTCATACCTAAGTTGTTGATACAATATATGTTAATAAATAAAATTGCTGTCACTCCACTTAAAAACGGTTCTTACCTAAAAAATGACCCAAGTTCATAAGTGCAGTAAGGTTTTTTGTTATACACTGTATCAATTTTACAAAACAAAATTATAATAATATAATCATATAAAGCTTTGCAGAAGTATACGAATAAATGATATGAATGTTTATTGAAAGTTTACAATAATGACTTAGTAACGGCTTTCTGCAGTCGAGTAGAATGTTTTTTCCCCCTCTGAACCTGCCTTTTTAAGAAATATATGGCTTTATAACATAAGTTTTATAACTGTGAGCCAACAGTTTGTGAACATTAATCTCTTATCAAAGTTTATATGAATATTTTATTTAGTTAAGATCCCTAGTAACTTACATACGTCCAACTACAATGTTTGTTAATAGCTTGGTTCACTATTTCCAAATATATATTTCTTAAACATAATAAAAAAATGAATACAATAAGGAGGCTATTGTTAATTTTGATCCAAACAGAAAGGAAAAAGTTGTTTTCTCCCGTTTATAGTATAAAAAATGTTGTAATAAATAAAAACTCTAGCTTTTAAATTATACTTATTCTCCAACAAATTGGAATGTATATTTAAAGCAAAAAGCTATAGTAGTTTTTGTATTTGTTAAAGAAACCATGAATAATTTCATTCTTTCCGTTTTTGTCCATTACAACATAACCTGTTGTTTGACCTGACATTTTGTGTTCATTATTTGCAAATAAAATACTAGTCCAAATATGTTCCCCAATGTTATTAAAAATTAACCAATGATACTAATACAGGTTGTAATATTTTCTAAGTCTTCTTTTATACTGTGAACTTACAAATGTGCTTTTAACAAACAAAAAAAAAATTATACAATATAATTTGTAGAGCTTATATATATTGAGTGGGATTGGTGAAAAAATAATACGACAAGCTCTGAAACTAATGAACCGATAGAAGACTTTTTCATGACATTGGAATAAATTTTTCCTGATTGAATTCAAATGAAGGTTAAAATAACAATCAGTAGCACACAAATAGGAGACAATAATACATTGTTACACTTATCCTGTAAATTTATTGTGCAGCGGATGTTAGCACAAAAACTGAGCACGTTGACAAAGTATATGAGCTGGCATGACCAGGACTGTCTGACCATTGAGTGGCCGGAAGGGCAGGAAGTTCACTCACTATCGAGTCAGCTGACAGGACTGACTGATCACATGGTGCATTACAGTTGCAACATAACATTTGTTTGTTTCCCTAAGTAAGTTGTACGTGTTTAAGTACTAAGACCTTAAGTACGTGTTCAAAATATTTAGGTCTTTAACATGTTTACTTTTTTGTAACTAATAAAATAGTAATAGGGGCAGAATTAACTGTTTCGTGATTAGTTATACCCTCATTGTGGTTATAGCTTAGATGGGAAAAAAAAAAAAAAAAAAAAAAAAAAAAAAAAAAAAAAAATACTCAACTCGCCAGAATCATAAAAGAAAGTAATAATAATAATAATAATAATAAATAATAAATAAATAAAAATTTAAAAGTAACAGTTGAAAAATATTGTAATTAAATTGTCCTCAATTCATATAATTTTTTTCCACTGTAATGTTTTAAAAAAAGCTTTCTATGTGAGATCCTAAACGTTAATAGTGCCAATTTGCAGGGTTTTTTTTTTTTTTTTGTTTTTTTTTTTTTTTTTTTTTTTTTTACTGTAAGGCGTTAAAGATTTCAAAAATCTTCTCAGTAGCACCTAGAAGCCAAGAGAAACATACGTACCGAATTGAAATTTTTGTTTGTTTTATAGTTTGGAGATTTCATAATGAGTGATGAGTGTTATTTGACTTTATATTTATACACGAGTAATATGTCTTTAGCTCACGATTGGAATTTTCATCGACTTGATAAAAGCCTTTGTGGTTAACAAAACATATTACCGGAGTTTATGAAGCATCTTAAAATATATAAATCAAAATATCTCGTTTCAAGAATAGTTTCAACAGATCTAATTTTTAAAAAAATGTGTTAGAGTTAAAATTATTGTTACAAATTAAACACCATCTGTGCTCCAGATTTAGAATAGTGGACAGAATAGTTGAAATTGTTGCATTATCTTCAGGTAAAGTAGCGGGTTCGATGTAATAATCATATTCTAACCCCCCCCCCCCCTACCTGAAGAATGTCACTTAATACGTGTTGTAACGTATTGGTTGACTAGAAGGGTCGATCGATCTTCTTTAAAAAATAATTAAATTAATATGTTGTGAAACAATTATTTTAAATCTTATTTCTTATTTGCGATTCCTGTTGACGAATATTAATAACTATTCAACATTGATTTTCTTATCTTGTTGTAAGAGAGCTGATACAACATTTGTTTAGAAAATATTCCAGTCTTCAACTGTCCTTTTCAATAATGATTTGCTCCAATTCACCTCCCAGTAATTATTATTTAATCCTATGCTTCTACCTTACGTAACAAAAAGCGTCGTCTTTCCCCACTACTTTAGACCAAAAACGAAAATTAATAGGTGTTAGATCAACATTTTTAGAAGTAACATTTGTAAAATTTAAAAAAAATACAAAGGAAATATGTATATGCTAAGTTAGAGTTTAAACAAATTAATAATATTTTACCACATTTCTCCTTATGTAGGAGGAAACTATCAAATCATTGCCCGTGATACATGTGAATCAAATTAAGCTTTTCCTTCTATCTCAAATCAAGATCGCCTCATTAAAAGAATGTAAGATACTATGTTTACGTCAAAACAATAATACTATAGAAAAAACAAGCTTAAATTTCATTATTAGTGTGAAACTATTGTGAAATATAAATAAACTAATAGTTGTAAAATAAATGGATCGGTACAGTATGTTATAAGTGTATACATTTTAAAATGTCGCAAGTTAGTTATTCGTCATTGAATTCTAGTAATATAAAAACGATATCTTATGTATATTTTTAGAGTTATTTTAATAGTGTAAGATATCCATTCATGTACAGACACTGCTTCCTAAGTAACTAAATGAAGCTGTGTCAGATTTTTATTCTAATATTAAATTAAAGATTCTCCTTGACATTGAAGAAAGTAGGAAATTATTTCCTTTGGAAATATATGCAATTAAGAGATATGTTGTTAACACAGAAGTGTACTTTTAATCGATCAAGTATTTTTTTTTTTATTTCCCCACTCCTACAACCTTTACTAGACCCTATGATTATGGTCCTTCCCTTGGCCCTTCTTAAACTTAAGCCTGAAATTTATTTTGTACGTAAAGTAAAGATATTTTCCCAAATATATATTTTTTATTATTTAACCTCGTCTGTGTTAATGTGTAATGCCGTAACTGACAAAACCATGGAAGGCATTACTCAACAAACTGTACAATTTTATATTAAATATATTGTTTGCGTTTCATTTAAATAAACAAAACCAGATTTTAAAATGTAATTTATAATATCAAGTAACTATTAACTGATTCGTAGGAATGTAAAGTAACTAGGAAGGCATATTAAAAACTTTACAAAATATGTTACTAATGATGAGATATCTACTCTATTATAGTGTCGTCTTTCCTTATATATCGAGAACTCTCCTAATATTAGGGTTATGCACATACAGTGTAATAAATAATACAAGGGTGCATGGAATCTTCACTCATTGGAAAGTTAGAAAGCAATTGTATGTCCGTCAATAAAATCTCCTTTAAAGTAATAAAATTATGTAATATACTTCAACTTCACCACAACTTACTTCAGAACTGTGCAACTACAAGTTACTTTGTCACAGGGGTTACTATAAGAATACATGTTTCTTATATATTATTGTATTCCTGTGGGTAATGTTTTATGAAATAATAATGCGTTCCAATATGAGTGTAGTTTATTTACTTAGAAATAAGATCATAATTGTGCATGAGTAATACATTTATGAAGGGATTTAGTTATCCTTTTAACGATAATACTATGATGGCTTTAATTAGTAAGATATGTGTGTTTAATATGAAATACATACAAAGAAAATAATATTTGCCTAACTTATCTGTGGCTTGAGTTGCAATGGGTGTCATGTAAATAAAATTGTATAAGGCCATCAATGAATAATTAAAACTCAAACCTTTACGTACAGAACATGTTAGGTAAAGTTAAATTCCTTTATCTATATTTCATACTATGCAAATATCATTCACAAAATGAAGCCATGATAACATTCCTAACTATTAAAAACTAAAACACTTTTAATAAAATTGTATCACTCAAGTAATTTGGGTTACTCATATTACCTATCCATTATTTAATTAACATTACACGTAGGGGTGTGTAATGGGATAAGAGTTCCCATAATATTCATATTTATTGCAACACGTTCTTATTTTATTATTTGTAGAAACTATCATTATTGTAGTAAACAAAATCTTGGTAAGGTATGGTTGCAGTGCTATTAAAGACCAAATCCAAATAAATCTCAGGGAACTAAGATCGTCTACGTGTATGTTCTTTCTTTAAAAACTATTTCTCCCTTTCCTTTATTCTGCAAATCAAGCGACATCAGTAATTGTTCATTCTTTTCTTTTGATTATTTGTTTGTTTTTGCGTCAATATCTAGTAAAAAGGTTTATTAAATATTTAAGTTTTAATTAATTTAACTTAATTTGTTTTTATCTTTTCTTTGTTAAACAATAATAACGGTATTAAGGTTTAAACCTTTACACATTCATTTCACAAAGAAATGTAATTCACATTGTTTGGTATTAATTAATCTAGGTTTAAAGTAACAGCCAGTTGACAAATAAGAAAGCCTTTCATTTTGTATTTCATTGACTGCGACCTAACCGTAATAATGATTGTTCTAAAACCGGAGCTTCACATTGATACCTAACTTTATTATATTTCAATTATACAAGATGTTAACATACAAACATGTTTAAAGTAAATTCACTTTTTTTTTATTACGCTAGGAGAGAGGTTTTAGTAATCGTTACTCTCTAAAATATATCTATATATATATATATATATATATATATATATATATATATATATATATATTTTAACTCACTGAGTCGTCTTTAGTGAAACGAAGACAATTATTTCAGGAATTATTCACTGAAACGTGAACAAAATCCTTAGTACCCAAATATAACCCAAATTTAATGTGATTCGAAAGTATTAAACCTAGTTTATTGGTTCTTAAGGTTTTAAGAAATTAGTTAATATTAACATGAAATATATATAAAAAGAGGTATTTTCCTGATCTTTAATAGGTCTATGATGGAGTTTGTAACTATAGTGTTTTATAGTGATCACGTGTTACATTCTAACGACCAATAGTTTACATAGAAACTGAACTATACTGAACCAAATGTAATTAGGTAAAATATTTGTTTCAAAACCAATGCCCAAAAAGGCATACTATGCGGGTTGGTGGTTGATTTTTGAAGATATTTTGAATATGTAAACATATGTTAAATGAAATATTATTTTGTTAGTTTTTTAAAAGTATTTATTTTGGAAAAAATAAGTTTAGTCGCGTTTTCCAAAATATAATGTGTTTTCCCGATTAATAACAAAATATAAAAAGAACTGTTAATCGGGCTACGCTAGCCTCTTTAATCAATTTAACTGTAACAGCAGTAACTACTTGTTGAAACTCCATAATAACTCCAAAATATAATATTATACACCTTTACAATTTGTATAACCTATCACTAACAATGCTAATTTTAAACACCAAACTTTTACCAAATACTATTGATAAGATACAATTTCAGACAATATATAAATAGAATTCTATATAAATAGAATATACACTAAGAATTTGGATAATTGAAGAAGTCCATATCTAAAAATTTTTAATAGCAATGTTGGTTTTGTGGGATATGAACTTAAAGAGAGTATTTTACATATTTTATACCCCTTTTTAAGATAATAAATGGGGAGCGTAAGAAAAAGCAAACAATGTTACATTAGTTATTATTCTTGAATAATTTCAATTAGTAAATAAAGATAGTGGAAAAACTTAGTTTTTTTATTTTGCGTATGGGCCCCTTTTTGTAATGGGAAGCGTGACGGAAATAATAAATACATTTACATTTTTCACTTTTGTTCTTGAAGGGAAGCAAAGAATACACTACATTTGGAGCTGTAAATATAAAACTTAAACAAGAATTAACAGAACAATTGAATGCTACTATCTAATCAGTTTTTACTAATCAAATTCTTATCCTCTTTTCTTTTCCTTAGGATTAGAATATTTTTATGTTATATTCTGTCTTTCCTGATAAAGAATCTTAACAATAATTCCAATTAATGACAACAGAATATCACTATTCTGTGATATAGAGCTAGGTAGTGTCAAAACAGGTTTAATGTTGATTTTAAAATGTAGGATACCAATAGTGAGGAATTCGATAAGCTTGGAACCATAACTTAGCAAGATTTTGTTTACTACAATAACGATAGTTTCTACAAATAATAAAATAAGAACCTACTGCGGGAATTATGAATATTATGGGACCTCTTATCCCATTACACACCCATTTTATTCTGATTATACAATAAGTAAAATCAAATAAATTTACCTCCATTTATGCTATGAAAACATAAAAAATAAGCCGGAACACGTAATAAGCTAGAAAATATAATTGTTAACATTCAAACATCCAAACAAGTACTACATGTATTATATACATGTATATATAAACATAATCAGAAAAAAAAGTATTTGAAACCTACCTTCCATTGAATACGTTTATTCTTACAAGAAATCTTTTAAAAAATTTAAAAGAACATTCGTGCTAAAAATACATACTATTAACAAAAATCAGTACAAAATTCATGTTTTTGTCCTTTATGAAAAATGAAATCTTTTGATTTCAGTTAATTATAAATCGAAATGATTGAATAAATTGTTAGTAAAATTACTGTAACAAATAAACTGAGAAGCTTTATTATATAATTCGTGGCACTTGTTTTTTTTATTGAACATCAAATACATCACCGAAATTGCGTAAAATTAATTAAGTTATTCTACGATCAACAGAAACTGTTACAATAGCTTCATACAGTTTTAATATTTTCTAATATAAACACATTGATATATTAGTTATCATATTATATTGATAAATATAAATAAATTTTACCTACATATATTTTCTCAAAATTAATAAACGCAAACACAATTTTACACATGCAAACATTTTCTTTAAATAAACCACACAAGTAATTTCAGTTTATATTAATGTTAATAAAACTTTTGATTCCCTTTAAACTATCCGCAAGATATACAGACAATGAGACTTATTCATACAACAATTAATTGTACCGCAGTTTGTGAAGGGTCAGACATGATATCTTGCAGTTATTCAATTTTGTGATAATGTTGTGAATGAAGATAGCTTGCTATTGATATTGAATATTTTTCTTCCGTTTGAAAGTTAAAATAAACTTTTATGGAAACCATTTCAATGGTTTCCAAGTAGGACAGAATTCAGACTTCTTTTGGATAGTTACATATAGCAGACTTGGAAGAGAACGGAGGAGCTAGCGTTCCTAGTTTTATGTATCTATTTATTATAAGCTGCTTTAAAACTTACAAATATTAACTATTTGAAAATCTGCCTTTATTAATGATTAAAATTCATCCCTCGTCCACCTAAATAATAAAACAATGTTTTTTCTTTGTTTTTACGGTAAGTAGAACACTTATTTAGATGACACAAACAACTTAATTTAAAATTGTTATTTTAGAATTTAGAGTGACAATTTCAATTTCCCAAAAATGTAAATGTTTTATTAAAAGGTGTAGACAGACGCAAAAAGTAAGCGTTACTTTATTCTACACCGTATGCTCTTCTATTACGTTCTGTATCATTTCCAAAATTATAATTATTCTCTGACTGTTATTGCCCTGTATACTTTAATTGTTTAACGTTGATAAATGTCAAGAAATAATCTCTTTTTTTTTAGACAGACAGGAAATCATTTTATAAACTTCATTTTGAGACTAAAGTACTGCACAGTAAAAATACACCAAGGTAAAAAGTGCATAGGTGATTAGGCTTCAGGGTAATTTTCTTTTATGGCTGCCATAGTCATAAAAAGGCATTCAATGATGGCAAAAACGCCATTAATAATCATTAATTTAAAACATTTTGTAAGCCTCCTGGATGCGCAGATGGACGCTTATATTAAAAGAGATAGTTTGCATTTTTAAGTAACTTTCCCAAAACAAATATAAGTGCTATGTTGGTGTTATTGATACTGTACAGGAACCAGTGTAATTATCGCATAGCCTACATAAAGTTTCAGACCTTCATCTTCCACATACTAAATTTTACTAACATAACTGAATAGTATATTACATTTGGTGTTTTTTAATGTTACGATTTTTTATTAAAAAATGGAATTTATTTAGTTTATTAATAATGGAAAAAAGATTGAAATATATCTGAAAATCCATTTAAGATTTCATTAATTTTATTCATCGTATTAAACATAATATATAACTTATTTTATTATAAAAAATCTGCTTTTATACAAAGTTTTCTTATTGTCATTATAAATTATAATTATACATTTGACGTGTCAAGAATATCAACTGTGTAAATTAATAGTATTATTATAAATATCAGCAACTAACATCATCAGTTTAAATATACTAAATAAAAATACAAAAGAGTAATTTCAGAAAAATTATCCATTCGTACTTGCTTCCAGAAAGCATACTTTTTATCGCAATAAAATTTGAATATGAAACCAATATATTCCATTGCAAATTTATCTATAATAGTGCAGAATTTAACATATATTTATAATTTTTTTTAAATTAATAATTGTATAAGTGTATCAAATTATATGTTTATCTTCTATAGTATTAAAGTTATTTGGATATTGGAATATTGTTCATATTATTTATATAGGTTTTACGGAAATTTGTGTACTGTAGGCCTATACATAAATTTAATACGGAAAATGTGGAGAGTTCTGATATAACCTATATTACTATACCTATATATATATATATTATAACCTTTGTTATTTATTTTTAATTAATTACTTTGATTAAAACACAACTACGTTATCATATTTAAAATTATTTATTCTTTAAAATACAATTTGCACCTAAAGTTGGGTGCCAATATATAACAGTTGAATTAATTAAATCTTCAAATTATTTGATGCACATATGAGTATTCAAATTTATTCATCTTATCACTAAATCTCATCCATTCAACTTAAACTAGACATAAACATTTATAACACAATGAAATACTTAATTCTAGAACATAGCAATTTTATTATTATTATTAGGTGCATCAAAATCGTATCATTAATTGTAATTTTAATTTAGTCTTTATATTTTAATATCTCAATTGTTTTATTGATTTGTTGGGCGCCAGGTATAATTTACCAATTATATAATGAAGTTACTTTGATTGCTCTTTGAAAATTTAAGTTTAAATGGCTCTCGGCCTAGCTCAGATTTTATTTAAAGTGGGGCGTGGTTTCTTTGGTAACCTGAAGTAAAAACTACAATAACTAATCAGATAACTTATCGTGGTTCAGTAGCATGGAATGATGTCTTCTTGGAGTTTTACAGGTGAGATGATCCCTCGAACTTATGGCAGATATCACAAGAAACTTAATCCAATTTATAGGCACTTTGACGATCTCGAAGCTTGAACTACCTCACTCTGTTGCTTGAATTCTTGGTCAATTAATCAAAACTCTTCTTTAACTTTACGATGATTTTAATATAATTCGATGACTTAAAACTTTTCTTCAACTTTACGACGATTTGGCGAACTTCGCCCTGTTCCTAGTTCCTCTCCCTTGCGACGCTCGTTCTTCACTGCTTTTTCTGATTTTTGAATTCTTACGCAGAGTTTTCCCGTTTTACCCCTTCTTCGCTTATTTCTGGATGACGCTTCTTTTTGGTTGGTTGGATTTGATTTTTCAAACTCTAACCGTCTTTCAAAGTTCGTTAAATCTTGTTTCTTAGCTGAGTTCAACGTACCTCTGCCTAGTTTTTTGTCTCTTTTTCTTTTGTTAACTTGGGCGTACACAAACTTTCTAATTTCCCATGTTGTCACATTACATAACTCAACTCTTCCTATTTAATTTGTCACGCTGCCCTCGCCCTTTCAATAATTTTGTAGTTTCGAAGTATTGTTTCCTTAGAAATCCTTTAACAAAATTTATTATGTGTTGGAGTGACGTTTATGTTTGACATTTATTTCTAACTGACAAGGTTTAAACATTTTGAATTGGACAAAGCTTTTACTTAGGGCTTCTCAACGTTACATAAGTCCCAAGAAATTTTATGTTAATTGCATAATTAATGATAAAATTTGCTTTTGATACACCTTTACACTAAACTTATTTTAATAATACACATATACATATCGTAACATGGACTATGACCTACTCTTACTCTCATTTAAAAACCCATTAGAATTACTGTCCCTTTAAATGACTTTATGACCTACTCTTACTCTCATTTAAAAACCCACTAGAATTACTGTCCCTTTAAATGACTTTATGACCTAAACTGCGGTCAACCTTTTTTCTTAACAATGGCATTGTCTAGAATCCCACGTCAACAAACCCTTCTTGTAAACCCCAATTAACATTGTTCCCTTGACCCTCTTCAACTGTAGGACATGTGTTTGTTTACATTTTATTTTACAGTTAAATTCATTTATTTTTGTTTACTTAACTCTCTAATTAATTATGAAACCTTTTTAATAATCTACAATTAAATATACCTCGGATGTGAGTTTTATTATTTTTTATACTAGCTAACTTATAAGTAGTTTTTCCTATCTTAGAGATTACGGTGTATGGTCCTTCATATAGTTCACAGAACTTGTGATATCGTTTTTCAATTGTGCTTGACGGAATACAAGCTCTTACTAGTACTAAATCATTTATCTGATATTCGGTTGGTGGATGCAGTTCATTGAACTTCTTAGCGAATTTTTCCCTTTTATTTTTAATTCGTAAGTATATTTCTCCGTGGTCAATGTCGTTTGTTTCTGTGTTGCCTGGATTAATTAAATATTTTTTCCAAATTCGTGTCGGACGTGTATTAAATTGTACTTCTAATGGTGTTGACTCAATTGTATCATGGTATGATTCGTTCATGAAACTTTCCACAGTTTCAAGTAGCCTTCCCCATTCTTGGTGATTGTCAGGTAACAGGATCCTGAAAAGTTGACCTAGATTTCGCATTACTCTCTCCGCCAAGTTGCTTTGTGGATTTCGTATTGCAACGGTTCTTTGTCTAATTCCCAGTTCTTGTAACCCTTCTGTCCATTTTTTGGATGTAAATTGTGTACCATTATCCGAAAGTATGTATTTTGGTAATTGGACTTCTTTAATGTATTTCCTGATTTGATTTAATGTTGTTACGGTTGTTGTGTTTTTTACCTTATACAATTTTGTGTATTTAGAAAATGCGTCAATCACTACAAAGATGTACCTTGACCCGTAGACTGACCGAGGCAATGGTCCGTAATAGTCTACACACACTAGTTCACCCTTACCTTTTGGTATAATAGGCGTAAGTTCTGCGTTTCTACCTTTGTTGTCATGTTTACATTTTTGACATCGTAAACATTTAATTATTATATCCCTGACCTTTTTAGCGACTTTGTCTCCCGTGAAATCTTCCTTAAAATTATGGTAACATTTGCTTATTCCTATATGTCCGCAAATTTCATGAATTTCCTTAATTAATACTTCAATGAATTTTTCTGGAATCATTAATTTCCACATTCCTCTTTCCTTGCGAAATAATTTTTTTTCAAACAATTTATAACATTCTAAAATTTTTGGATCATTTTCTTCTAATTTACCTACTATATTCCTAAATTTTGTATCCTTCTTCTGTAAAACTTCTATATTTTGTAACTGTTCGCCCACTTCTGGATTAAACTTCTGTAACACTAATTGGATTTGTACAAGTCGGTCCTCCCCATTTTCTTGTGAACATTCTCCATCCTCTGGGAATCTGCTCAATGTATCTGCAACAATATTTTCTTTTCCCTTGCAGTGTCGAATTTGGATGTTATACTCCTGAATTAATAAGATCCACCTCGTCATTCTAGCGTTAAGTAGTTTGCATTGGTTAATGAAAGTGATCGCCTTATTGTCAGTTATAACGGTTATTTTTCTCCCTAATAAATAATTCCTAAATTTCCTTAATCCTAATACTACACTATACAATTCTTTTTCGGCAGTGCTATAAAATCTCTCAGCCCCTTTAAATGTTCTGCTTGTAAATCCTACTACAGCAATGTTATTCTGGTCATCGAGTTGGTACAGTTGTGCTCCTGACGCAATATCGGACGCATCTGTCTGTAAGTAAAACATCTTTTCCATATTTGGGTGCTTTAACGTTACAGCCTCAATAAATTCCTCCTTTACAGCTAAAAAACTCTGGTTAATACTATTTGTCCATTTAAATTTTGTTCCTTTCTTCAGTAGTCCTTGTAATGGAGCTGTTGTTTGTGCGTAATTTTTTGAAAACCGGTGGTAGAAATTTGTTAATCCTAAAAAGCTTTTTAATTGTTTTGGTGTCTTAGGACGCGGAAAATTTTGAATTGCCATCATTTTTTGCTCTTGCGGTTTGATACCATCTGTGGTGATAACAAAACCTAGATAATCTATTTCTTTCCTGCAGAACATAGATTTCTCAAAATTTACTGTTAAGTTGGCGTCTTGAAATACCTTTAATATTTTTTCTAATTGGTCCACATGATCTTCCCAGTTTTGCGAAATACATAAACAGTCGTCCACATACATAATTAAATTCCTTTTAACTTCTTCCGTCAGAATTGAGTCCAAACCTCGCGTTAAACTTGCTAAGCTTGTGCTCAATCCAAACGGAACGGTTTTGTACCTGTAGCACAATCCTTTGTACAGAAATGCCGTGAAATCCTTGCAATCTTCGTGCAACGGGATTTGCCAAAAACTGCTAGTTAGGTCTAAACTACTCATCCAACTGATCTTCTTACCGATTGTCAATAACTCTTGGATTGGTCGAATCCCTTCGTAATCCGGTATGGTTCTCGCATTTATAGTCCTGGCGTCTAAACAGATCCTTACGCTCCCATCTTTCTTACATACAGGTACTATAGGATTAATGTATGCGCTGTTTGCTCTCTCGATGATCCCATAACTTAGCATTCTCTGAATCTCTGCATCAACGGCTTCTCTAAACTTAGTTGCTACTGGCCAACTCCTCTGACAGTATGGTGTTCTATCAGTTACTTGAAATTTATGGTAATAAGTTGAAATTAATCCTGGTTTTTTGCTGAAAACTGTTTTATATTTATTAAATATGCTGTATAACCGCTGCCTATTCTCAAGTGGTACATGTTCCAAATTGCTTATTTTGTTTATATCAAATTCATATTTATCCTCTTCAATTTGTAGGCAATTATTCAAACTTTCAATATTAACTTCTGACGAATCCTCGAATTTAATTTCCTTTCTACCAACTCCATAGTTTAATTTATTTCCTATTTCTAACTTATTATTAATAAAATTGACGATTGCATGATTTCTTGATAAAAACTCTAACCCAAGTATACAATCTCGAATTAGTTCTGGTACTATTATAAAATGCACGGCGATTAATTCTGTTCCTAACTTAACTTTAATGAAAATTTGTTTTTTAACACTTTTGGAACGCAGACCTAATGCTCCAATAACTTTTACTCCTGCTACCGGTAATTCTTCAAAAACTCCTAAATTTAATTTATTTGTGTTGTAGAAAGATTCAGATATCGAATTTACCTCACAACCTGTATCGATTAACGCTCTGACCTGTACACACTCATTAAAAACTAACTTAATTTCTGGACATTTATTAATGTCATTAATTATATCGCTTGTGTCGTGATTGTCCTCTAAATAATCTTTTAAATCGGTGAATAAGGTATTTATGGTTGCCTTGTTCTTATCCGCTAGGTCTACATTCCATTCCAACTTTCACTTTTGCCCTCTTCCGTCCCTGTCTGCAGGTTGTTGACCTTCCCAACGGTTCCCTGGTCCATTTTTTACGTCGGCACGCACATCTGGTTTTCTGTAAACATCCCTATTCTGACGTAACGGTAAATGTCTACTGTTGTACCCATTCATTTGTCCCCAAGGCCTGTTTACAACTTCTCCCTCTCTCTCGTCGCGTGGATAGGATGCCTTATAATTACCATTTCTTTCTTCGTAACTATTAATGTGTCGTACATCTGCCTGTCGGAATTCCATCAATAGTTTTACAAATTCCTGCTTTGTTTTCACACCCCTGGTGATAACAGCAATTAGTGTAGTTGGGTGAAAGTGCTTAGCGATTTTTTGGACTAACTGGGCTTCTAAAATCGGCGGTTCTAACTCTGAACATTCCAACATCATGTTCTCCACATATGTGATAGCTTCATCCCCAATTTTTCCTTTAAACTTTCCGAATTCCAACCTGTCTCGGATGTTTGCTTGTATCATTTCGTTAAAATATTTATCCATAAATATTTTTTCAAAATCTTCGAAGTTTTTAACTTCCCTACGGTGTAGAAACCACCATACACATGCTTCATCTTTTAAATATCTATCTAACCAATACATGTTCCCTTGATGTGTGTAACTAACGCTAACTTCTTTTATGATCCTTAAAAATTGCATTGGGAATCTTTCTTTTCCTGTAAAACTAATATCCCTTATCTCTGGTTCCCTTATTATGATACCATCCCTTGTTTTTAAATTACTTAATCTTTCATCTACTTCTGTCACTTTATTTTTCATTTCGTCCGTTTGTTTCTGATATTGGTTAATTTTTTGTGAATTTTCTTGGCATTGTGATTCGATTTCTAGAATTTTATTATTAGATCTAGCTTGACTTTCCTTTACCTTATCAATCTGAGCGTCTACGTTAATTTGATTTTCAGTTAAATTTTTGTTTACGGTGATTTCGATTTCTTTAATGCTCTCTTGCACATCCTTTTCTACTTCCACGACTTTACTTGCAATTTCTTTTAAATTTTCTCTTAAATCTTCGCACTTATTACCTAATTTATCGGTGAAATTTTCTTCAATTTTATTTAATTTATCATTCATTTCCGTCCTAATTGTCTCGGCTGTGGTATCCGATCTTAATTTAATTTCTTCGAGCTTGTTCTCGAATCTCTCCGCAAATTCATTAAATTTTCGGTCCATTGTCTCCGCATTTTGACTAACATTGCCACTAAGTTCTTCTAATTTTTTTATTATTTTCCTCGAGCTTTTTATTTTGTTCTGCGAATTTTTTATCGATGCTTGCTTTTAGAATTTCCGCATTTTTATTAATTTCTTCGAAATTCTTTTTATTAAGGGCTTCCGCATTTTTACTACTTTCTTCAAATTTTTTATCGATGCTTGTTTTTAGGATTTCCGCATTTTTATTACTTTCATCAATTTTTTTATTAAGGATTTCGATTAATTCGTTTAATCCTACCGTTGGGGTCCCATACACCTTTAAATTTTCACTCTCCCCTGAATTATTACCCTCATTAGTATTACTTTCACTATTATTAATCCCTATAGCTCTATCCATTTCTGATTCTATCCCCATTTGATTATTAATCTCCTCATCAAACCCCATTGTTATTTGGTTATTTGCCATCTTTTTATAATTTTTTATCCTATTACTACGTCTTAACATTAAATTAATTATATCTAATAGTCTTTCTGTCTCTTATCTTATAATGCTACCTTCAGGTTACACCACGTGAACTAAATTTTAATTTTAATTAAACCACGAGTTGGACGCCAATTATAACCTTTGTTATTTATTTTTAATTAATTACTTTGATTAAAACACAACTACGTTATCATATTTAAAATTATTTATTCTTTAAAATACAATTTGCACCTAAAGTTGGGTGCCAATATATAACAGTTGAATTAATTAAATCTTCAAATTATTTGATGCACATATGAGTATTCAAATTTATTCATCTTATCACTAAATCTCATCCATTCAACTTAAACTAGACATAAACATTTATAACACAATGAAATACTTAATTCTAGAACATAGCAATTTTATTATTATTATTAGGTGCATCAAAATCGTATCATTAATTGTAATTTTAATTTAGTCTTTATATTTTAATATCTCAATTGTTTTATTGATTTGTTGGGCGCCAGGTATAATTTACCAATTATATAATGAAGTTACTTTGATTGCTCTTTGAAAATTTAAGTTTAAATGGCTCTCGGCCTAGCTCAGATTTTATTTAAAGTGGGGCGTGGTTTCTTTGGTAACCTGAAGTAAAAACTACAATAACTAATCAGATAACTTATCGTGGTTCAGTAGCATGGAATGATGTCTTCTTGGAGTTTTACAGGTGAGATGATCCCTCGAACTTATGGCAGATATCACAAGAAACTTAATCCAATTTATAGGCACTTTGACGATCTCGAAGCTTGAACTACCTCACTCTGTTGCTTGAATTCTTGGTCAATTAATCAAAACTCTTCTTTAACTTTACGATGATTTTAATATAATTCGATGACTTAAAACTTTTCTTCAACTTTACGACGATTTGGCGAACTTCGCCCTGTTCCTAGTTCCTCTCCCTTGCGACGCTCGTTCTTCACTGCTTTTTCTGATTTTTGAATTCTTACGCAGAGTTTTCCCGTTTTACCCCTTCTTCGCTTATTTCTGGATGACGCTTCTTTTTGGTTGGTTGGATTTGATTTTTCAAACTCTAACCGTCTTTCAAAGTTCGTTAAATCTTGTTTCTTAGCTGAGTTCAACGTACCTCTGCCTAGTTTTTTGTCTCTTTTTCTTTTGTTAACTTGGGCGTACACAAACTTTCTAATTTCCCATGTTGTCACATTACATAACTCAACTCTTCCTATTTAATTTGTCACGCTGCCCTCGCCCTTTCAATAATTTTGTAGTTTCGAAGTATTGTTTCCTTAGAAATCCTTTAACAAAATTTATTATGTGTTGGAGTGACGTTTATGTTTGACATTTATTTCTAACTGACAAGGTTTAAACATTTTGAATTGGACAAAGCTTTTACTTAGGGCTTCTCAACGTTACAATATATATATATATATATATACTAGCATAGTTCCCGTCCTTCATACGGGGTTAACGTATAGATAATTGAGTGTTGAAAGATAAAGCCTAATAGCAGAATCCAAAAGCAACAAAGAAGATATAAGCAGAATAAGGATTGAATATTTCTTGACAGAGTTTCAGAGCAAGCAATGGCTGGAAAAGAACTGAATTTGGTCATTTGGGACCGGTCAGGCTAGGCGCATTAGCTGATAAGTGGCAGGGGAGGGATGGAGAGGAGAGGTAACCGGTCAGCTGATAAGAGAGTCCAACAGTCTTATCATAATTTTTTATCTGTGATAACAAAACTCACGTTATAGTAGTACTTTTAATTGGCGTTTTGTACCCGATTATTTATGCTGTGCTTCTGAATTGAATCTCTGAAATACTGGTTTAATATCATACCACTGGGTTTTAACTTTTATTATTATAGATTGAATAAATAAACATATTTATGTAAATACTGAAACAAAAAGGCATTTTAACATATGAGAAAAAACTGTAATCATTTTAAATCTATTCCTTTGAAAGAAGCAACTCCATCGGTCAAAGAGAAATGCCAGCCGCCATTTTGGTTTTTAGTGATTTTTAAATCTTGTATTTAGAGCCCATTTTTAGATATAAACATTAACCTTTTGCGTATTTTGTATACCATAAGCATCAAACATTTGAAAAGAAGGAATGGAAGAGAAGCCTCAGCTCGTTTCACTTTTGAATTTTAGAGAAAAAAATAATTTCGGATTTTTTTTTAATATGCTTAAACGCAAAAGTTTTTCAAAAGATTTCTTATTGAGCACCTATTACCTATGAGGGAGCTATATTCCCAGTTTCATTGCAATCCCTTCAGTAGTTTTTGAGAAATCGTGATCAGTGAGTGAGTCTGTCAATGAGTGGTATTTGGCTATTATATCTATCTATCTATCTATCTATCTATCTATCTATCTATCTATCTATCTATCTATCTATCTATCTATCTATCTATCTATCTATCTATCTATCTATCTACCTACCTACCTACCTACCTACCTACCTACCTACCTACCTACCTACCTACTTACCTACCTACCTACCTACCTACCTACCTACCTACCTACCTACCTACCTACCTACCTACCTACCTACCTACCTACCTACCTACCTACCTACCTACCTACCTACCTACCTACCTACCTACCTACCTACCTACCTACCTACCTACCTACCTATCTACCTACCTACCTACCTACCTACCTACCTACCTACCTACCTACCTACCTACCTACCTACCTACCTACCTACCTACCTACCTACCTACCTACCTACCTACCTACCTACCTACCTACCTACCTACCTACCTACCTACCTACCTACCTACCTACCTACCTACCTACCTACCTACCTACCTACCTACCTACCTACCTACCTATCTACCTACCTACCTACCTACCTACCTACCTACCTACCTACCTACCTACCTGATATGAGTGTGACATTCAGTATATTGAATAGACAATAGACCTTTAACATGTGAATTAGTAGACACAAAAACACTTGACTATGTCTAGAAGATAAATCAAGATTAGTCAAACATATTTCAACCAACGTTTTTGAAAATTTAATTTATGTGTGATGTAGGTAAACCTTGATGATTAGTATGTAATTCAGTTGACTTGGGGATTTCCTGATCTTTGTATATTATAATTTTCGTTATTTTGGATTCTTTTTTTGGGTCACCAGTTCAGTTCTACCATGTGCAAGGCTGTTATGGTATCTTAACGGTTTTAAAAGTGAGAACAATGAGTTGGTTCAGATGAAGCCTGCAACGATGCTTAAAATAGTTTATAATAAGTTAAAATATATTTGATTTATGTTTGAATAATATTTCTCAATACGTAAATAATTTATTTTTATTTAAAAATTTAAGTAGAAAGTTATGTATAATTAACAATTTGTCTGGTTATTTTTGTCCGTACTTTTGAAAACAATAAGTTTTATTAATAATACATTGGTTTACCTATAACAAAATGTAATATCAAACTACTTTTGAGTGCATTGCATTTTCTTAATGAGTGCATTTTAGTGATTTAATGATATTCTAGGAAAAGTTTAATTTACATTTCGATTAGGTGAGAAAATTTGTTATAACGTATTATGTGACCAGCTTTCAAATTTAATTGTTACTCTAATTCAGTCTATATATGTATTTAACAAATGTTCAAGTTATAAAATATAAAGGAATGAAATACTTGGAGTTATTTTACCGATAATACACATCAAGGTTCACATTTACTGATATGAAAAAAAAAGTTTATAAATACTTATATACAATAACGGATGATGACTGTTGAAGTGTGAATAATTATTAAAGTTATTCACATACCAAACCAAGATCATATAGGCCTACTTGAAAAAACAGTGGTGAAACAGCGAATACCTTTGTTGAACAGGAAATTGAAACTGATTTCTATTTGTTCGGATGTGATTCAAATTATGTTCAATTACCGACATTAGTCAACTTAATTAATTTGGCTTGCTATGTAATATTCAAAATAATACTTAGTTTTAAATGAAGATTCATATACTTTTCTTTTTCAGCTACACATATTTAATAATATTACGTTCTATCTTATTTTTCTACGTTACATTTGTATAAACATATTTTAATATCATTAATAGAATAGTGAAAAATAATACCTGTAAAAGTACATCGGATTTATAAAGTTGTAAAAAAGTCAGTTTTTAACAAAATGTTGTTTAGAAATAATTGTAATTTCAAATAAGGTTAAATGTTTGCACTATGGTTAAGAAATAAACAAGGGTATAAACGGGAGGGGGTTGGAACAACTTCAGTCTAAAACCATTCCAATTAATTTTAACGATATTGTTTATGTTCAGGGAATTAAATTAAGAATCACTTTAAAAATATATAACTTAATTCAACTTTGTTTTCTGCTTATTAAAACAACAATTTATAGAGTATAACAAACACACAAAACACAATTCTCACAAAAAATACGCCTAAGTATCAGACGCGTTTCAACGACATTGTCGTCCTCTTCAGTGATACACGAGCTATACCAATCAAATTATAACTGAAGATTATATAACTTAGGCGTATTTTTTGTGAGAATTGTGTTCTGTGTGTTCAGTTATAGTTTGATTGGTGTAGATCGTGTATCACTGAAGAGGACGACCTTGTCGTTGAAACGCGTCTGATACTTTGGCATGTTTTTTTGTGAGAATTGTGTTCTGTGTGTTTGTTATGCTGTATAATTTTTCTCATAAGTCAAGCTCAACATTTAATATAACAATTTATAGGATAATTTAATTAATGTCGTATATCTTATTGAAGAAGAGTTACTTAAGAGGAAAGTAACAAGAACGTGTCACTTTGACAGTTCACCGTACGTTAAAAATCAAGGTAAGACAGATTTGAGCAGTAAATAACTAAACAATTAGTTGCACAGTAAAGAACGGCTGGAGGGTTGGTGTTGTAATTTATTTATTTATTAAATTCAGGAATACAATAAGAACCGTCAATTACATTTCCTTAATCAATTATCATTAAGAAATTTTCAATTTTCAATCTGTTAGAAGTGTATTGGAATATACTAAAACATATTAAAAATATAAGGCGTTGGAAAAATTATTATAAGATTATTGACATGTTAATGAATTGGTTAATATAGAAAACCCAAACTTCCGAAATCGCATTGATAGACGTAAATATTTTGACTGATCAATGAAAATAGGAGTAGACCTAACACAAAAATGTTGAATGGCGTACTCTGTTGAGTAATACATAATTTTAAATCGAATAAAAATAGAGAAAAGATGGACAAAACGAAGGTCATCATGTTACCTATAGCTAAAACAGGTACTACAGGAATTCACCAAATTCTATTATTCCTTGTTGTTTCCGGTATTTTAAATGGAGTTACCTTAAAAGGAGGAGGCTATGAAAACAATTATAACAATGGAATATTTGTTAGCAAATCTATGTCGTGGCCTACAAAGTACAAAATTTACTTAACTTGGCTCTTGTATATCACTAATTTAATTTGAATATCCACCGGCAAAACCTAACTACTATTTACCTACTAACCTTCGGTTTTTTTTTTTACTTTTTTTTTCTTTTTTTTTTACTATTCAGGATAGGTAACTTTATTTATGTATACAGTATGTGTATGTATGTCAGAATTGTTTGCATTTGCTGTACACAAATATGTTATACTAACATTGGTTTATCTTAGATTAGTATTTGTCAATCTAAATCATTGTTGTTTGTAAATATGTTATTTTAGCTATGTGTACTCTGACTTTCAGAAATTGTTGCACAATAAAGGTAAATAGTTGAAGTGAATTACACCTCCCATTCACCAACTCGTATGTCAATTTGGTTACAATTCTAATGTGCATGAAATCATAAATTTTTTTTCACTTTAACAATTAATTTGTCCACCACTGTTCTGTTCATACGTCAAACACAATCACAATATAAGAACAGGGAATACGTATAGAAATTATATAACTTAATTAAAATTTTATATAGTTACGTTCTATATTTTCAATATCATTATAATATTAGTAATAACATATATTTTCAATTAATTTATACAATGTAGTTATATTATAATTAATCGTTCTAAACAGTCGAATATACAATGCGACATCTTGTTAAATAGCAAATCTGTCAACACCCTAGTATCGTTGTAATATAAATTAGGATATAATCACTTATATGCAATATAAATGATTGAAGGTTTAGCAATCAGTTTAGGGAGTTGTTTTATAATAGTTAGTTTTAAGCAGATCTTTTATTATGAAGACATGGTTGTTCTATTACACATTATATTTGGTAAATGTTATACCTAATACAATGAATAACATACTAATATAAGCCAGGAATTAAATGAAATTTAACATTTGTTCTAACCTTTTTTATATCTTTATTTTTTGCGCTAATAGTTTCAATTAATGGAATAAGAATTGAGTTTATACATTATTAATTATTATAGAAAACTAATTAGTACCTGATGTTTATAATATGTGGAATTCACTTAAACTTGAATTAAAAAAAGTTGGCCAATTTATAACAATATAAAAGTCACCCTAGTTAATAAGATTAGGAAAAATAAATGTCTTGTGTAAGTTATTCAAAAATGGGAAGCTAATCTCTTCGTTGTGGTGCATCTGTTTTAACACAAATTTTACCTTAGTTTTTGCATTGGCTAGTTAAAATAGTTATATCTGCAGCGAGTAAGACAAATAGTTGAAATGAGTAATGTAGAAACAGCCATAACTTAAAATCACCTGTTAGTATTCACATCAAAACTACTTCAACAAGTTGTCGTACTGCAACATAACATATAAACAAACACAAATTTACACAAATATTCATGATTAACCCAAAAATATTAAATTATTAGCTAATATACAATACATGACATAAGTATTTAAAATTATTCTTCTTTTTTAAGTGTTAAATTTGTAGAAAAATTATGTTTAAAATCTAAGACAGATTGGTTAGTTGCATTATGTTTTTAAATTTATAATAAATCTAGCTTATACTTAAAGTAAGTCAGACCGTCTGTACAGTTATCTCGTTTTCCTTAATCCAAACTATTCAAGTGGTATATGTAGAGAAGAATTTAAACAAATTTAGTAGAAATTAATTAGAACTTAACCAGAAATAAGTGGTTCAAAGAAATTAAACACAGAATAAACAGAATACCCATAAATCCTTAAAAAAAAATACATATGACTTCAAATTATTATATTATTACTTACTCATAAAATATAAAACCACTATAAATCTAAGTAATTACTTCGTTTTACCGTCCATTCTATATTAATAAGTTTAATTTTCATTAAAAAGACTATGTCCTATCTTGAGTTGCTAACATTAATGTCATTTACTGAAAAATGAACTCATTCAATATTTCATTGCTTTTAAAAACAGGTGTATACATGTAAATTCAAATGAACACAGGTATTTAAAATGTTATTACTTGAAATTTAATTTCAATAAAATACGTTTCTTTCTTTATACAGAATTTTGAAAGATATTATGTTCTGAATTAACCTTACAGTTGAACTCTAGGTTTTGTTGGGGAGTTAGGATAAATAAGTCCAAAATAAGAAGTTCATATAAATTAAGCTTATTTAGGAAAACTAAGCCGTTCATATTTTTTTGTTTACTAGCATAACCTGTGAAATATTACCCAGATACTATAATAAAATTACACATCTAGATTTGTGACTGCTCAAGAAAACCGATTACACAAGCCCGTACACTAATCCAGCAGTAATGAGACTAATCAATAAACTTAAATCTAACGTAAATAACTTATATCGGGCTGTTAGCATCCCCCAACAACCAACTACAATTTATATATACCTAAATTTCAGTTCATGCAAGACTTCAGAATGTTTATAAATTTACAATAATTAACTGTATCAATGGAAACCTTCTTTAAGAGGTTATACATAAACAAATATTATACCACTATACATTAAATATAATATTAATAATTACTGTAGACTCGTAACTGAAACTCACTTTTGTACTGTTCCTAAAGATTATTGTAAAATATTTTATATCGTATAAATTACCTAAAGAAAGTTGGTTCAATTCTCCCTACGTGGATAAATAGTTAAGCAAACGTATTAACCACAATACATAAATATAAATGTATGATAACGTCAATTTTGTATTTAACTTTGGGGTATATAAGCTTCTGGGTAAAGATTTGTTCAAACTCATGTTGACTGTAGAACTTGTATTGTTAGTAACTGCTTCCTGAAGTTATTTCACTGTTACTCTATGAATAAATCTTTGGAACCGTGCATTACAAAGCATTCTGCGCCATTTGTATACATTATTTTTTTCTATTACAACACATTATTTTATATTTTCTATTTTCAAGGAAGAATATTTTAAAGATTTTAATCAAGTTAAAACAATTGATTTCCTCCCTCTCATACAGTTAATATTTTAATATCATATAGGCTATTTAGTACTAAATATTTTCAAATTTGACTTGCAAATACCCATGACAAATAATTAATATTTCGATTGTTCTTAGTTTTATATTTATTCCAACTTACATTGTATATCCTAATACACACTACTTATAATTAAGGAACAAGCTCTCAACAGGACAAAACAAATCAAAGACCCTTACATACGGAACGGCAACTATCGAATATCTTGCAATGAATGTAACATAGGACAGACTGGAAGGACATTCAGAGCACGATATATAGAACACCAAACATACATAAACACCACCTGAACTTATGATGAATACTGTATAAACACCAAACACCAATACACCAATATAGAGAACATCTAGGACATACTACATTCAGGGAATAATGGAAGAAAAATGAACATTCTGGTATCATATGCCATTTACAAACAATGGAAAAAAGACCCAAATTCACGTTTAAATTAGAAAATATTTGACAATATTAAACAACAATTAGATTCGGACTCAAACTCTATCTGTGACACAATATATACAATGGATCATTTGACAACCTAATAAGACTAAAGTTCATCAGGACATTGTCGTAATACATCAACAGAAATAAAAGAGTTGCCCAATTATACAAGAAGTGGAATGATTTGGCGATTTAATTCAAAGAGCTAAGGAAGGTGGTAGGAACTAATTTTTATCTAACATTATCAAATATCAACCTCGTATCAGTGTAGTAAATGTGTTTTTGTGTTACGTGTGCCACGCCTGAAGATGCCTTCTGTTATGGCGAAACCGATGTTAGGAACTAAACTATTATTGACAAAGGTAACTTATGCAAATCAACACATATTTAATTGGTGACAAGCTTTATTTAAATATGTTTTCGAAATCACACAAACTGAATTTGTAAGCATATCTTACGCATTTATGTAGCAATTGACTACGATTCAATATTTCTTTTGCCTAAATATGGTGTTTTTCCAGGATCTAACTGTTTTACATTAAATCGTTAAAACATAATTGGATACATTAATTACAAAAAGATTTGTTTATTTTTTAATAAATCTTATAACAATATGGAATAAAATAATTTAGTTAGGTAGGTAATGGACTAAACAACAATTTTTTCCCTGTGCAAAAGATAAATATTGAATTAATATACCTCTAAGTATATCTGTCTAAATGTATACATTTGTCTAAAACTTTTTTTTAAATTTGAAACTTTGAAATATTTGCTACAATACAAGTATATAATTCCTTTTGCTCAAATATTGAAGAACGACAAAGTTTTTTAAAGAGTACTTAAAGTACGGCAAACTCAATTATGGATGAACAATTTACTTCCACTATAACTTTAACAATTCATTCTACTGTAAAATGTAAATTATTAAACAATGCACTACGTAATTTATTGTATCATTAAGTTCACCAATCTATGAAATATGTATAAAACATAATGAAAATTATATAAAACAAAGTATATATTCCTTTTATTTTCATTATGTTTTATATTATGGCTATTTAAACCATTATAAAAAGGTACATACCACCTTTTGAAATAAATACACATTTTCAATAATTTCAAACTGAATGTTTATTAGATTAAGTACATGTATTTCATATACTAAGTCCTATGTTGAAACTAATGATCATAGTTGTAATAATGATCTACTGATTGGTATTATTGGCTATTAAACATAATTACGGACTTATAATCGAATATAAGGCGAAACAAACTGAGCGAAACAACTAAGACTCACTATGTTCTTATTTTAAATTTATTGATTCCTTTTCTTTATCCCTTTCCTCCGTCATAACCAAGGCCGTTATGAAAGCTTTAAGGGAAAAAATGAGTGATTCTTCTTATAAACAGTCTATTAAAATTAAAATTATTGATAAATATATTTTTAGTATGAGTGGTTATTCAAGGATACATAACGATCGTTATAGATTGAACACAAAACCTCCGTAGTATTTTCCCAAATATTTCATAAACTAAGTGAAACTATACAATTTCGTAACAACTGAAATCTTCTCGACTTTACAAACATAAGTGAAAGCTACTCATATACCAGTACATAAACTAATAAATTGTTAGACATGTGTTTATGTGGTTGTGCGATATTTTATGGCTGAATATATTATTAATACCATTTTTAACATATTCAATATATATATATAAATATATATATATATATATACTATATGTGTGTGTGTGTGTGTGTGTGTGTGTGTGTGTAATCTACTAGTAGTTATATCTGTCCATGAGTAATTAGTCTTTTTTCAAAATATCTATAATTTTTCTTTCTTAATAATTAAAAAAAATTAATTTATCATATAAAGTAGAAATATATTGTTTGGTTTATCCGATTAGTGTGTTTTTATAGCATGCATTTTATTAAATAATTTCCTTTCCCACCATTAAAACTATTTAACTGACTATCAATGTGCATAAACTGAAATGCTTATTGAATTTTTTATTAAATTTTATTTCAGCAATTAGTAGGTCCAAAATTGTGTTTCAAAGCATTATACAATCACACATTAAACCACTTCGTGTATATTTACAGCTTTAGATTACATGTAATCAAAAACTTATGTTTTTTGTTTCAGGTAAGATAACCCGTCAACTAACAACTACTACAATACCAAGGTAAAATATAAATTTATAGTATTAGTGTTGATTTTGTTGAGAGACTCAAATGTGTGTTTTCTGTAAACTTCAATATCTGTAAAAAATTCCATAAAATATGACCTATTTCTAGAAATATAACAGTGTTTCTCAGCAGAAACAAGTGCAAAATTCTTATTTTTTCTTTTTTTTAATATTTTTAATTGTTTATATACATAACATAATCTATCATTGTTTTATACTTTGCTGAAAGGTAGAGTAATGTTTGAATTTTAACATGAAAAAATAACGTCCTCAATTTAAAAGCAAGAACAGTGTAAATGAGAGCACTATGTACCTACACATGGGATGTTGCTATACTTATGATAAGAGAAGGAAATAATATTATTTAATAAATGGAACTTCCATTCCACCTTAAGGAACTGGATGGTGTTGAAAGTAAAATTAACAACTAATTCCCTCATTATATTTATCAGAATTCTTATCTGTTTCCAAATAATAAAAACCATACTATTAGATCAAATAGACTTTATCTTTATGTATAAAAAATATGTTAATATATTTAGAAAAATACATAACAGGTTCTAAATTTTTCACAATAAATCGTGTATTGTTGTAATAAAATTTATAAATGTTCATGAAGCGTGGTTATGTCTAAACACATCCTTACGTTAACGTCCTTGTTAAACATTTAATTTTAGAGGGACGAGTTATTTAATTTTTTTGTTAACTAAGAAAATTTAAGATGTGAGCCGATTTTTCTGGTAAAATATGAGGTATCAGTTATTGTATACTCATTTCAGATAATGTCCCCTCTCCTAATCTACTAAACTGAAAAAAAAATTGAATTTGAAATTAAATTGCAGGGCAAATTCATATATTATAGTTTTTTGGATGACGAATATATTTCAATTTAACCACACGCTGAGAATGTTTGTAATTTGTATGTTGTAAAAGCATATTTGTGAAATGTATTACCAACAATTCAATAGGAATTTAGTGATGGAATATATTTTCATTTATTTATCTTTATTAAGGTCCATAGTAAAAACAAGTACCCTTATGACGAGTGTATGCCTGTCTGTTTTTACAATATAAACTGCCGATTAGAGGGCTTTATAAAAATAACTATCGCATATACATACGGATCCTAAGTCGTGTGGTTCTATCTTGAACTTTTTTATAATGTTTTGTTTTTATGGCAGCTACTCTTAATAAATGAGTAATAGGAAAATAAGTTTGAGAGAGGGCAAATTTGATCTAAATTAGTCGAATTGTGTGTTGCTCGTTATTGCGAACAAAAATTGTTTGCATTCAGAATACAGCAAATTGAATGTTTTCATGGTTTTGACCCTGAAAGTCCTAGCATGAAAGTCCAATAGGTTTCTTGTGTTGTGATGCCCCGAAACGTTCACAAAACTATTGATATTGTCTGACTTATAGCCTTGTAGAAGTTGTATATTTTTTAACGTTTATAATTGTCAAGTAATTCCTTTGTATTTCAAACATAAATTAGATCTTTCTATAATCGATCCTAATTTAGTAAAGTACTGCGTAATAAAAACTCACCAAGGTAAAAGGACGGATAATTAAGCTTCATGGAACTTTACTGTTACGTAATCATAAAAGTCCATTCAAAGGAGGCAGTGGACGTCATTAATATTCATTCCTTTATTGCATTTTGTAAGCCTCCTGGATGGGTAATGTTCAAGCTTAAATTAAAATAGAAAGTTTGTATTTCTACCTAATTCTGTTTGAACAATGAGTACACCTGGGATTTGAGCGCATAATAGTATAGCACAGAAGAACCGTTTTCCTTATGGCAATATTACAGTAAGTTGTAATATTACTAATACGATATTACTACTGAAGTAATAAAACAGTTTAATATTATATATACTCTTTTATGTGTCTGAACGTTTACTTTCATTAGAAAAAAGCCTGAAATATCTCAGAAGATACAGTTTAGTTTCAATCATTGTTCGTTTTAAATTTCATTGATTATTTGGTTAACACAAGCGATTTAGAGATAATATTTTACGATAACTTTTCTGATTTAAATTTATTTCATTTTATTCAAACGATAATTCACCAATATTTTTCAGAAAAATATAAAACCTGAAAGTAGAAAAAGGGTTATTGTATCGAGAATATAAAATGAAATAAGGAAAGAGTTCAATAAAATTTCACAAAATCTGTAACCATTTTTTTAAACCAAACTAACATCGGTGTAGGAGAATTATATTTTTACAAATATGTAAATCTTCCCATGGGAAGAAAATTCAACAGTGCATGTTTTTTTTTTTTTTTTTTTTTTTTTAATAATTTTAATCATATTTATTATGTGAGTGTATTATGGCATTGTCTTGGGACTTTTGTATTGTTTTATAACTAAAAATTTGGAGGCACCTGCCATAATAAAAACGCATAATTATGAGTTTCAAAAAAATTTGTTCTAACGAATTTGATTAAATTTTGCTCAAATATAGCCAGTAGTATCCAAACAATACTTCTTGGTGGCCATCTCTCCATAAATACCTATTTAGGAGTTATATATTTTCAAGCATTCAAAATTGAGTTTATATAAAATCATAACTGCTCCGTGCGAACGATTTCTTTCAAATGTTAATGAACGGTTGTTAAGATTAATAGCTCATAGCCCTGGATATAGGTAAAATTGATTTCGTTTCTGGAAATGTATCAAAAAACAATGGATCTTGACCTACGTCGTTAAAAACTAGATTTCAATCAAATATTATTTTCGCTGGGTATATTAGTACAAACAAAGGGAGTTTAGGGCCTTATACTCGTATGTTTTATATACGCTGTCAATGCTTTATTTTAACATTTTGATAAATTTTGGTTCGTTTGATTTAGTTTGGGGATGGATGAGTTAGTAAGTTTGTGTAATATTTTTACACCGTTTATTGCTTTAAAAAAAACGTTTGAAAATTTTATCACAACAAAATGTTCATATTCTAGTATAATTCACGGTACAATTATGTCATTGTTTACAAATTATAATAGTGATTTTTTTTTGTATCTAATAAACCTCAATCACTACTAATCCAACAAATATGCAGCTAAGAATATAAGTGCATATATTTTCTTTATAACATTTAATAATATATTGTAAGCAATTCTGAGATAAAGTTGTTTACGGATATCTATTGTTTATGAGCGATTATTATTAACTATGCTTAAAGAAATTTATATGTCCAATATATTAATGTAATTTTACCACATTATGAAACTCCATTTTGTGGTCTAAAAATTACACAAGTTTATTTTAGAAAAACCATAGTAAAAAAAGCTGTGAATCTTTAGTATTTTCACTAAGAATCTTTACCTTACAATATACGATCTTCTTTTTTCAGACAAAATTGTCCGTTCGTTTACTGATATCATAAAACGCCATTTATAGGCAGATCGATGTGATGGAAATAATATAAAAAGTCGAGCTCTTTTCTCACTCAAATCTTTATGGATCACAGAAATTTTATTTCCTTTCACATTATGTTTTGAGTACTCACGTCCAACGTTCATTACTTCCTGAGTGAAAAATCAATTTTCAGTGTCCTGCGAAACATCAACGGAAAACTAGGTGTCATAAATATAAATAAAATATTTTAAAAAGAGATAAAAATTTGGAATAATGTTTACTTTTATACTGACTAATTAATCAAAAACCTTTGCTTTTTTCTTATTGCTAAAAACTTAGAGAACGGAGATTCCTTGAACACAATAATGAATCCAAATATTTGAAAAATTTTAATTTTGCGGAACAGAAATCACAAATGCAGTTTAGTAAAATTGAATTTAACAAGAAACACGATATGGAATTGACAATATTAATGCTCTTTTCAAATTAGTAGATTTTTCCTTCATTGGATAAATTAGGCATTTTAGTAATACATTGTAGTAAATACATTTTTCTGTAGAGTGAAACAAAAAACCTTCGAAATGCATTTACCAAGGAAGATAAATTGTCCTAAACACCATGTTAATTTCCCACAGGAAATAGCGATAATTTCATTTTATAGCATGACGGCAACATTCTAGCTAATCAGAAACTTTATAATAGTGACATAAAAAACTTTCTAATACTACATTTTTAACGATGCCATTCTAGAAAAAATTACCCTCGTGTACATAAAATGTGCATCCAGGCTGTAAGTTGTAATTTGTTATTTATGTCGAATAAGGATATATTTAGGTTGGTTTTCTAAACGGGGGCTATAGGACAAAGTGTGCACACAACCCTTAATTAGTGTCACGCAGAAGTTAACTGCCAAAAAAACTAACCCACTAGATATTAAACTGATCAACAAAACGCGCTACACACAAGTCTCGGCACTATATCTAAAAGTAATCAGACTTATTAATCCAATCAAACGCGGAAACGAAAGTCAAATCATTAGAATCGGAATTGGAGACTCGGAGAGTAGAAGAATCTATTACAACTTAGGCACACAAAACCGCTGTTCACATCATCACAACACGTTCATATAATCAATTAATATTACGGGCGCATTTCGATGAGTCTTATGTTTCCATTAAGTGCAAAATAATTTTGTTAAGTCAATTTCAAGCATCTTAAGCAGCACAACCATATATTCAAAAACTAGGTAACGTGTACGCTAATATATTTCATAATAGTTTGGCCTAGTTAGTTACAGATAGTCCAACAGACAAAGATGAATAACTTCTTTCTTTGATGCATCTCCTCTCAACTCGAATGCACTAGATCTAAGGCAATTAACTTGATCATGTCTTGGAATAAAATTACCAAATAAGTGTTAAGCTGTACTAAATTATGTCTTCTTGAAATTTTTTCTGAAGTCTCCAAATATTTATAACTTTATTGAAGGATTACATTTATAGTCTGAATATATGTACCATGAGGAATACTTTTGAATAATTCTTAATAAGATGGTGAAGATTTTTCTAAAATAACATGAGTAAGGTGTTAATATTATCACGTGCTAATTCACATAATATTATATTAGCGATCTTCAGTCCGATTTATTATTTTTCCAATTTATTAAAAATAAACATATGTATAATCATAGACCTTGTAGATTATGTTAGTCAAAAAACACGGTTTTATTGATAGGTGTACACTAACGCAAGGGATTATCACAATTTCACTCAGAAATCTTATTGTATTTTTTTTTCCTGGAATTACGCTGGTCTTGTTGTATTTCATGTATCTATTGCAATCAATACAGTGATCTGCATATAATTCGTACTTATTTGACAGCATTATTTTAAAGTTATTATTTGCATTAACATTGGTATTTCTTAATAACTACCTTTAAAACGACTACACATTCAATGAAAGCTAAACAATCACACTTTTTTGGTAAAACACCTTCCTTTTAGTGGAGAGAGATGATTTATAACTCTATTCGTGTATCTTACAATGAAAATTTCCAAACCTAATAGTATTTATTATAATTTAAGTGCCTAAATCAAACTGTAACAATAATGAAACTAAGTACACATATTTTTCGTTATTATTATGATTAGGGTTGTCGTATCAAGCTCTTTCTTTACGCGATTATTCTCGTCATAACAAGACTATTTATTTAAGTTAAAAGTTGTCACTCAATAGAGGTTACCATTTAAAAATGATAAGATGCCCGCATGGTACCCTCCAAAAAAGAGTCAAGATTTTCAACTTCACTTTAAATAAAATTGTAACTTATATATCTCAAAATATTTCCTGTTTAGTTTTTGTTTAACTGCAAACTGATTAGATTGTTCAGGGATATTTAGGACACCCTGTATATCTATATAATACTCTAACTTATATTTACATCGATCAAAAAGTGCAGAATAAGCTATAACCTGTATAATCAATAATAACCAATCAAATTAGCCATAACGGTTACAACGGTAATAGTAATAACAACTTAGCAATAACAATAGCTTAAACACATCAAATTATTAGTGACAACAACATCATTACCATATGTATTATTGTATTGATATCACGTATGAATAACTTCACTTGGATGTCGTTTGTCTTTTTCGTTTTACATAAAAGTGCTTTTTATCTTCTGAACTGTACACGTGTACATCTATAATACTCATAAGTAATGACATCAACAGGGTATATTGTAACCATGTTATAGTTTAACAGGAATATTGTATATTTAAAATCAAACTATGATTATTGACATAACGTAAGAGAGCCAGCTTTTTTCCGTATTCAATATTTTTCTCTAAAATTTTTCCTCAGACGTGTATCTCAAAATTGTTCAGTTTTAGGTTTTAACAAAGTTTTTTTAAATATGCTGAATGATTGTGAGTTATCAAAGTAAAGAAGTTATCTACGACAAGTTTTCAATAGTCTCAACTGAAGAACTAACGTTAACACTCCTCGTATTACGTTAACACATGACTTAATATTTTGATCCACCTAATGTTCTCACCTTTTTCTTATGTTTTCCATCAGATCGTTTATTGAATATGATAGATATTATTTTACTGAACTGCGGTGGAAATACAATTCTAGAAAACCCAAAAGTACCTGACTTATCACTGCTGTTTAAAATTGTGCTAATTTTTACATTAAAGCTAACGCAGACTTAAAATGAAAATGAAAAATCCCTAAATCTTCAATATACCGGCATTGACTAAGCCAGATTGGCTTTATGTATGATAACACACCAGACTTTGCAATAAATATGAATTTATTATTACAATATTTTTTCTGATAAAAGTACGATAAATCTAACATTGATACATTTTTAGTTACATTGTTACATAACATATAAAATAATACAATTAACAACTTATTTCACTTCCTTTATATACTTATTTTGTATTATTGCAAAATCTACATAAATCTCAATATTATTGCAATTAAACACAAGTCACACATAAACAGGAGATAATTATGTAAATTAATTGACCAAAAGTTCTATTGATGAGACTTCTCAATGTTAAATTTTGTTCAAAGTTTTTGGAAATAATAGATGGTAAACTGAAATTTTTATTAGCAGTGAAATTCAAATATTCTACCAAAGTTTCGGTTATTGTCTATCATATTCCGTTACCAAAGATTCGATTTCTATCAATCATTTAACAAACATCATTACTTTGTATTATTCATCCAAGAAACATTTAATAGCAATACATCGGCATACATAACTAAATTTACGGATTGGAACCTAAATAAAATATATTTTTTGAGGTTTTTTAAATAATTTCTTATTATCCCTACGTGACAATTTCGGTTCTAACACTCTCAACAATTCTAAAATTCTGAACAATCTTTTACAAATATGATACATATATCATAAATTTTATTTAAACATTTTAATATGCAATCTTATTTTAATAATTGTAATTCCGGCACCGTAGATATAACAGTATCTTCGTTTCTGGGAAAAACTAAAGTAATGTTATAATAATAATGATTCTAGAATAACTTCATTAATCATATTTAATTTTTTTATTTATGGTTCTAAGAATGAGTGTATTTTAGAAATATTTTTTTAAGTATCAAAATTTTGTATAAACGATTAAAAATTATGTTTTGTCGTTGTTCAAATAAATAAAATTAAATAACGAACATATTAAATATGCTGTTATTTATTACCCTTCACTTGTTCATTTTTTATAAAGAACTTCTCCATTTGGCTCTAACGATATCCATACATTACTACTTAGAGGTGACCCACAGGAAACGGTCATAAACCCTATAATAATCAACGACATATGTATTCTCCTATAATATTATACATTTCATTTCTACATAGGTGATCTACTTTTACATTTTAAATTAATTAAATTCATTACAATAGTTCAGCATAATAGCCATGGCATCGAAAATATTAGCTTGTTCGAACATTGTTGCCTTAAAACCTTAATTGTTATTAATACCTTTCATAGGATCAATTGTGGTAACAAATTATTAAATTGTTATGACAAAGTAAAAGATTTACTATTAATAATCAGACTGACAGTGACTGACTAAAACTAGTAATACGTGTTTTGTTGGTATTTTTTTTAAATTTAAATTTAATTTAATTTAATTTAATTTTTTTTAGCCCATTCATATTTAATTTTTTTTATTACAGAGTGTTTTAGTAAAGTTTCTATTTCGTTTATATTTTCTGTCTTAAAAAATGGAGTTCCAAACTGTTTGACTGACAACTTTAATTTTGCGTTTGTCTTTTATAAGCGTAAAAAATTTCAAGAGGATGAACTGTAAAACTATCACAACTAACTGCAACGTATACAAAATCCTTCCGCGGCACTGCACGTTGTATGTGGAACTATTTACCAGAAACGTATGTCTATTAAATGCCGTCTTCCATTTTTAAAACGACTGTATGTTTGTTTCGTGAAGTCACAACATTATATTTTTAGGCTCTACTAAAATCCATTTTATTGTGTTTTTACACTTTTATACAATTATTTATTTATTTTCTAAGTAAATAATAATATTATCTGAGATCATTTATATATGTACGGGTTAAATGCGTTGTATTTATTGCACAATAAACTAGATTAATTTAGATTTACAATAAATTATAATAATTAAAAAGAATAATTATTATTTCCAACTACACCATCAAATGAAGTAAAATCAATATTCTCTCTGTTAGTTACAAGTTTTCTCCTTTGATTATATTTACAAATTATTATTGGTAATAAGTTAATTTACTCTTAAATTAATATTATTAATAATATTTAACAACGTGACCGAAACCTTTTCAGTGCAAAGTTAAGAAACACAGGCCAGATGTCTATAAAAGTTACAATACTGACACTAGATTGACTGGTTTATAAAGCCAGTGTTACCAAATTTCAGTACGTGGTCTACAAGATGGGTTTTAGATGTATGGGGGGGGGAGGTTGGTTGAAGGATATTTTTTACTAGATAATGCCAAATTACTTTTGAAAAAGAATTAAACATATCCCTTCTCTGACAAACTTTGTTGAAAGTTAGTTAGTTTCTAGAGATTAAAAAAAAAGAAAAATTCGAAACAATGACATCGGTTTTAAAATCATATTTTCCTTGTATACAACATCATGATTGCTGTGTAGTCCTAGGGTTGTTACAACCGCATTTTACTGAGTTGTGACGTGCATACAATGTGTATCCTGTTTTATTTTGGATGTTTTATGATCCGATCTTATTATTTGTATAGATATTCTTAAATCACTTAATAAATATTAATATATAGTAATGTAACAGCAGATATTTCTTGTTGAACCTTCTTATTAAAGGAATAAATAAGGCAATAAAACTAAAGTTTCAAAATTATTTTAATAATATAAACGAGCTGCAATTGTTTTGCCTTGCGGCATCATATGTCCAATGTTTAATCCCTTAAAAATTAAATTGTTGATCATTATAGAAAAAAGAACATACGAGTTTGTAACTCTCGTAGATTTAAAATCTCCATATGTTTGTTTGTATATGTGCAGATTTGCCTGAATGTTTTGCTTCCATAGAATATCTGTATTATTTGGAACCTAACTTTGGTCATTGTTAAGTAATGCAATAAAACACAATATATTTTCATTTATGCACAAATATTTCTTCAAATAATTATTAATACTTTTTTTGTCGATAAAAAACTAAGTACTTACGCTTGTAGTAGTAGATGTTTTAAAATGGTTTTCAACAGAGTCAGTGCATAGCCCAATAAAACACAACTGAGTAACTAATAATATGTATTAAAATTGCTGCTAAATATACAAATAACATAATAGCATAAAGAAATGAATGGATTATACGTTCCGGTTAAAATATATTTTCATAATTTATTGTTGATGAATTAATTTTATTAATATAATGAATCAAATTTATTAAGATAATGATAGGTTGATACTGCAGCAAGGCTTAAAAAGCTCACAATAAATAAAATTATTAATAACTAAAAATTACCACACGTATAAACTGTTAAACACGTATAAAGTGTTAAATTATAAACTAACATAACTAAATATTACTTAAAGAATAACCATTCTGACAAATTTTATAAAAAAAAACTATTTATTACTAACTAAAACTTAATAAATTGCCAGGTCTGACGCCACACACACCCTATCCAACTCGCTCACCATCTTCACTCTTTCACGCATACATAATCATACAAATTGATTGGAATTTAAAAATATACTACCACACGCTCTATCATACACAAATTTAACATTTGTATAACTATAATACTTATTTTAAATCACAAAATATAATACATGAGTGTATATCATAAGACAATTATCGTTTATTAATAATAAAAACAATATAAAAGACGTAAGTTTGTACTTAGCAAAATAAAAAAAACATAAATTGTTTATTTTTTAGGTATAAAAAAGTTAACGATATAATGAAATAATCTAAATAAATATACATAATATAATTACTAAAATTGAAACCAAAAAAAAAAAAAAAAAATGGAATGAAACAGATAAAATAAGCACCACTGAAACCTCTACTTGTTTTGAGATTGCCATAAATGTCTTGCAACAAAAAAGTTAGAAGTAAATAGTTCACAGATAATAAATAGAAATATGTCTACAATTATTAACTATTCTAATAAGTAATAAATTAAAGAAAATAAAATAAGTGTCGATTCTTAAATTACTCCATAATTTATATTTTATATTTCAAAATAAATATTAAGGAAAACCTCAACGTCCTCCAATGTGAACACTAACATATTGAAACTATTCACATTTTGTAAACATTTTGTACTATTCGGTAAGTTATTAAATAATCTCAGAGCAAAACTGCAACCATGGTATAAAAAGAAATTTTAGGTTTATGAATATAAAGAATGTGTGCTAAGAATTCTTAGTTTTCCCGTATGTTTGTTTCTATTTACGTGTTTCCTCTTCGTTTATAAATTATACAAAACTTTATACATGTTTAAAGTTTTTGGAGGTATAATTCCAGACTTAAGCAACGGGCGCTAGCAAATTTGATTTTCTTTTTCCAAATCATTCTAGTAAATTGATATTGCATGATTATAACTCTATTTAGGTTATTAATAAAAGTTCCTCGCCCACATTAAATGCCGTAATGTACTCTGCTCTGAGCTATTGACTTTACTTTATAAAGCTAAGAGTAAATATTTCTACAGTCCAAACAATTTGGGAAATTTTTGTTGACTTATACATAATTTATGAAGGACATTTAGTAATAACTTTTTACAAATTAAAGGCTGGTTATTGTAGACAATAAAGGAAAGAAGAGATAACGTTTTACTGTAATGTTTCTCTTGGAATTTATGTTAAAAAATTAAAATATTCTAATAAAAATAAATAATTGATTTAAAACTTTCAAATGGAAAAAAAACAATGCATGTATTTTACGACGACATATAAAAAAATAAATTAGAATTATAAATTTTTTCTTGTATACAAGTTATAGAATATCATGCTACAAGAGTAATTAGAATTGTCACAACATATATGTGTATACATTAAATACAGCAGTTAAATAACGGACTATTTTCAAAGTATTTTCAAAAAAACCATTAATTAAATTGAAGAGGTAAAAGGATATGAAATAAATATAAGTTTAGTGTAATCATATTAAAACTAATACATACTGAGAGTATGCCACTCGACATGAGTTTTAAAAATACACTGTAATCATTCTGATTGCATTGCCATAGTAGATATTTAATAGAAGGAACAGTGATCAAGTTATGCCGGATATTGAACCGAAATTCCGGACATTCTCCGGTTAAAAGTTCACATAATTTAATATGTTGACGTGGCGAGACTAGCAAAATAATCCAATAATCTTTACCTTGTAGAACATATGAATTCCATTAAAAAATACAACTGCTTAAAATCATGATTTTTAATCATTATTATATTTATTTATACGTAGTTTAAATATATAATTAGGAGTTATAGTCTTAATCGTATTTTAAGTTTATCAACAAATTGTATATCTATATAATTTGATGTATAGGTTTAATATTACAAAATATATAAAGTAATTGATTAAAAGTTCACTTTTTACTGTTACTTTGTTTACAAAATCAAAGAGCTCTAAACTTAATCACTCTTAATAAACCAATTACAATACGTTCCACATCCTTTAGCCATAATGTTTTGTTTCTTATGACAAAAAATAATTTTTAAAAAATAAAAAAATAAATATATTCTTATATTTTGTTTTACATTAGGATGATTTTTGCTTCTATAAGTATGCATCTAAAATATGTGTATTGAAATTTCCGTGTAAGTACAACGAGAAAAACACAAAATTTCTTTTACCCTACATATTTGGTACATGTGGAATTCTATTTTAAATAAATTAACTAAAAACGCTAGTTTACTTTCCACAATATTCAGGATTAAGAAGTTAGACTCCCAAGGTTAATTTAACATTGTAGAAATGCAATAGTGATTTTACATATTTAAATAAAAACCTTAATAAAAACCACCTCCAACGACTGTTGAACAATTTTTATCAATCACTTTAAGACCCCAAAATACCTTTATAAAAAAATTGGAAAGGTAAAATACGTTTTCATAATGTTGATTTTTTAAATCAGCATCTTTCCCGTTCAAATTTGGTGAAATGTAATGGACACTATCAGCATAATATAACAAAATAAATGTAGTAACTTTAAAACAATGTGTAATCTAAACACTAACTGTTTTCTCCGGAAATTAATATATTTCAAAAATATATTTTAGGTTACTGTAACTATATCTAATTTTTCAACATTTATCGAAGGGATATGTAACCAAGGCTAGCTAGTAGGTTTGGTAGGTTATGTAATAAAAACTGCAAAATGACTTCACAGTTTATATGTTACGAACAATAAAATCATCACAACTATCAAACTCTAAGTATGATAATTAAGTTTTATTTTTAAATAAGCCCAGCACTAGGAGGTCTTGCATATCTCTGTGTGTGGTAAGTTTTATTTAACTTTACAATTTCAGCTACAATGAACGGTGAATCTTAAGACAACCCAATTATAGTTATACTCTCGTCAGACTTGAAGTTATTACTGTATTTCGCCGGTAAAATCCATAATGTGCGTACAACTACACTTTTAAGTTTAAAAAATATTCTTTAGATATTTACAAAAACCAGAGTTAATATAAAGATATTAAACATGTGACTGGTGATTTTAGTATCAAATCGAATGGTTCTGTTTAAAGTTTCTTTCTTACATATCCTTTATTATGGAAAATATGTTGATCGATAAAACAAATCAATATTAGGTAATACAATCTCCGGCCAATGTTTATTTTATAATAACTGCTGTTGTTTCACAACATAAATAATAGTGTTAGTATCCGTACTTATTTCCCTCAACCCAAGCTCTTACTGATACATCAACATTTGCATGATTTATCTTCTATCTTCTTTAGTCAACACCTTAGGTTTTACAAGGGTTGTACCTCTGCGGATATCATTTTGACGCCGAATTTGATTTAACATAGGCAACTTAATTTTTGCATAAACTACATAATGATAGATCATTTCTATAATTTACGAAATAAATCAAAACATAACTTCAGAACACTTTATTTAAAAACAAAGAACTATTTTAAAATAAATATGTGTAAATTGTAGTTGTTACAAGTACTTTTTTGTTGGAAGGTGATAAATCGTGTATAGACAATTGACCCGAGCTCCACACAAAACTATTTTTCTTCTTGTTAGTATCCCTATCGCAGTAAAAAAGGATTCTGTATAGCAGCGATAGGAGCGGTTTCCTTAGCCGCCTGATCCTAAGATGATTTTTAGTTACAGACAAACATTTAAATTATTCTGTAATTTATAATTGATTTCATGAATTACTTGTTTTCGTACTTCGTAGTGTCTATTATAGAGTGTGTAATAGTCTATAGTATCACCAACCACCTACGTTCTTCTTTCTACCTTTTACCTGCATATTATGTCAGTCTAGGAGGGCTAACCCAATTTCCAGGAATTTCTTAACTTTTCACCGTCTGGAAGTACAAGCAGTGCTTCCAAGAAGCTTAGAAGAAGCTCCGAAGAATTCACTCCATCTACGAAATCCCCTACAGTCTTATAAGTAGTATTCTCCAAAATAATCTTAATAAATAGTAATATAAACAAATACTGATGTTTTAATAATTTTAAACATTAAAAATATTGGTCTTAAATTACGATTTTCAAAGTAAACATTAAAAAATATGTTATTAATACTAATTGACGTTGTGAATAATAAAATTTGTTGTAATTATTAAACTAAATAAGAAAACTTGTTCAGGATTAAAATAAAGACGTTATTGTCACTCTTCAGCAAGCTCTAATAATTATTTAATAAGCAATTGGAACTTCAAAGGAAGAATTTCCTAGCATGAATATTTCAGACAGAATAAAAGATCGTTTAAAAAATAAAAGCAATACATTTAAACTCTAGCAAAAAGTAAAGCTATTCTAAGAAATAGAACTTCTTTTCATAAGTACAAAAAATGTAAATTTATTTACCTAATTTAAATTATAAGAGCGTGTATTTACCTTCTACTGTGATATATCACAAGTCGCAAAATTGAGAATCAATTTTCGTAGAAAATATTGTACTTAAAATAATAATTTCTACAAATAAAGTTATACTACAAACATAGAATTTATTAAAGCGTATTTGACCTGTTATTTTCAATCTTAATATGAATACTTGCACATTTGTATCCACCTTATACCAAAGTATATGGAGAAACCTTGAAATACAAAGAATTTCGGGGTAAATATTTAAATTGACTATTTGTACTCTAGAATTTGTGATACTATTTATTCACACTTAGGGATACCACTAAGCGATACACAGCTAGAATAAAAATATATCAAAGCGAGGTTGATATTCTGCATATCGCTAATAATAAAAATATCCACCCTAACTCTTCATATCTTATTGTCTTGTATACAGACTACAGCAGAATCGTCAGGATTTTTCTCAATTCCACATAGTTTAAATTCATCCTTATTGTAGCCTACTCCACCACAATGTATTGTTGACTATGATATTTACCATCGCTCTCAAATCTTTTTTCTTATTATAGCTGTAAACGATTTTTCTCCGCTGTATTGAATCCGTTTGGGAAGATCTATGGTTGTATACAGCTATTTCTGTATTTACACTGGGAACTTAGTACTTCAGTTGACAGAGCGCGCTCAAAACTTACGACAGTTTGGAATGTGAACCGTCAAAGATTAAGTAGGAGCAACCGATGTTTATGACGTTATGTTTTTCCTTGTACTACATATTAATTCTCCGTCTTTATTTTTTGGGTATGAAGTAAAGACGTTTGGGATATATAAAAAAAACCTACATGTGTATTTTTTGACCTACCCTGGTCAATAAATCATCATTTAAATGAAGAAAACACTAACAACGATTTTCTTTCCTATTTAAGAGCCATGTTGTTTACCACTGTGTAACGTGTATCATGTCGTTCAACAAAGCTCTGAACAAAGTAAACGAATATCAAACTTATACGAAGATTTATTGCGTTTTTATGAGGATGTTTTAATGTAAACAATATTTTCAACTTAAATTAGAAAAGATTTGTCACTATTCAATGTCGTAGATGTTCATTTAACTAATGATATTAAACTGTATTTAAAGGTTAAATAGTGTCACATAGAAGTTAACCAAGAAACTTGGAGGAGGAACGCAACTTCATTTCAATTTAATGGGTATTTTAATTAAATTCAATAATTGTTTATTATTTTTCTGTAAATGTTTTGCTGCGATAAAAATCACTTAAAATCACAAAATCACATTTTGTTATGTAAATTCTATGAGGTATTATTTTAAATTTTTTAACATTTGTGGTGATTTTTTAAAATACATCTGGTGTCTGGTTTATCGTTTTCATATTACGTTTCTTATATGAAAGCGTATAGCTTTTAGATTTCTATAAACAACTAGAAACGGAAAATATAAAAAAATTGCTTTATTGGTAGTAGATAAGTAAATAGCAAACATTGAAATACAAAATGCACCCATGAACCGTTGATTTCATTCCATTGCACAATTCACGTTAAAATTTAATTAAAGCACGTTTCAAAACATAATTAGTTTATTTAACTCTTGGGAAATAATGGATGAAATGGAAGTTCTATCCTGTGCTGATAATTTCACAATTACTCCATTTCTAAAAAAATCCTTAATTTTGGTAGACAGTCACTAAAAGAGAACCCAAAATTATAACGTATTTAAGTTCTCCATGTTGGATCATTGAATAATAATATAATTTTTAGTATTTCTACGGTTGTTAAAGTAATGATTTATAAAATAAACCACTTTTTTCAACGAAAATATTACATATGCAATTCCGGATGCCGATTAATTTGCAATAATGGATTTTAAAAATAATCACTGTGATCAATACCAATGAAATTAACCAGTATAAATAAATATATATATATTTACAAAAATATTTGGAAATCCTTTCTTTTAGAAATATCTTTCACATAGTCCTTTTTTAGTAATATGGAGTCAATAATAAATAAGAGTTTTTATATCTAATAAGTGAAACATTAAAGTATTTATTTTTAAGTAAACTATAATTTGTATACAGTCTATGCTTTAGATCAATCTAAATATAAGATTATACAAACGATTCATTTTTTCCCCCTCATTTGAAGGAAAATGTAAATTTTTCTTTTCATTTTGATGAATGTTTTAGTTAAATTTGGATTAATAAAAAGAGAAAATTAAACGTTTTAAAATTAAACTTATTAACAATTGAAACAATTAACTTATTACCAATTATAAGGTTATGTTGTAAATTTCGACAGCTTATATATATATATATATATATATATAATTTTACATTAAACAACTCGGAAATCGTGGGTTGAAATCAGCAAACAAGCAGAGTGCAAATTTACAACAAATAACATGTAAAACGACATAGTTCCTTATGAACACGTTATTTTTTAGCAATTAGGGCAATATTAGGTTTAGATTAGATAGTTTCGTAGATAACATTTTATTCTTAGTCCATATATCAGTTGCTACAACATAAACAATAGTTGCAACAAGATAAAGAAAGTTATTTAATTGCTGAATTTATATTTCCTATAGTGTATATATACGAGGCAGTCGGTTTCAACTATTGCTGTCACCAATACGATATTCCCAATTTATAATAAAGTACCATTTTGACTGTATAAATGTCAAAGCAAACGTTGGAAAGATATTCATTCTACTACCTTACCAAAAGAGGTTGAATCAGAATTAGTAAATCATATTTTACAATTGAAGAGTTACTTTTTGGCTTCACGTTAGTTGGAATATCAAATTGCAGAAAAAACGAAATACCTCATATATTCAATAAGGAGTCTAAAATGGTTCTAAGCCTTTAAATCTCGCCACAAGAATGTATCGTTGAGAAAATTGCAAGCAATATCCATGTCGAGAGCAAAGGGTTTTAGTAAAGAAAATGTATATGAGATTTTTGATATGCTATAGAAGATCATTGACGAGAATAAGATAAACGAGACTCACATTTTTAATGTCGACAAAACAGGGTTATCTACTGTACAGTCCATATGCCGAAAAGTGTTAGCAAGGAAAGGTTAAAAACAAATAGGCTCAATTTCAGTGGAGAAAGGGGAGAAAACACAACTATGGTTTGTTGCATTCATATTCTTGATAAAGTTTGGAGCTTCACCTAGTGACGTAGTAGAAATATCAGAAGCTTGATATATAAACACAGATCGCTTTGTCGTTTGGTTGAAGTATTTACAGTTATAACTGTAAAACCGAACGTTGAAAACAAAGTTATTATATTATTGAATGGTCACGCTACACATTGAAAGAACTTTAACGCCCGAAGGCGGGTGTTATTTTACTTCCTGTATTGTGATTTTAATTGCCTAGACACACCACACATCTCAATCAAGCACTAGATACGGGTAATTTTTAAACCTACTATGTTGTGTTGCGATTTAAAGAAACCGCTACTACAACATATTTGCTTTCCAACATCTTAACTTAGAATCAACTTAAATAAATTTAATAATTCAACTAATTCAAAGAGCGTAACCTCACCCGATCTAGTGAGCTTTATAAAAACCACAAAACAACTGACCCAAGATAACGGGATCTCAACAGGTCATCGTAACAAAGAGACCTTGCCTCGACATTTGAACTTCTAATCAAGCAACCGATCGGGTCACTCCAAGCACTAGGAGCATGTGCGGTTTCAAAAAGCTATTTAAATGTCGAAACACACTTTCAGTAGTGTTGTGAAAGTAAATAAAGTAAAGTGGTTAACTCGTCGACAGTAATTTGTTCTTTAAATACACTCCACGATGCCTTCAGGCAAACATCATTTTCGCTAAACCAGGTACGAATCTTTTTTCTGTCCTTTGTTAAAGTGAAATTTATGTTAATTTTGTCAACTGAGTTAACTATGGTATCTGTTCTGTCTAAACTAATTCTAAACATGTTTCACGTAATTTTCTTCTGTTTTATTTTAACCTGTCTAAGTATCTATTTTAAAATTTGTACCACTTAATTATTCTTATATAAAGGTAATACTGATTACCTAAATGGAATCATTTAAAATAATTACTTATAATATTTCAAACAGTCATTTTAACAGCCATTTCAAATATATTACAGTTTTAAATTGTGCTTATATTTTTAATTAAAATGTTTAATTTACAGTTCTATTAAATGTCAAAAACAGCCTAATGAATCAGATTAATCTATTTCTTTCTAGCCAGTAGTATTTGCTTAATTTAGCCATTGTAAAAGGCCTTTAAAGGTATTACAACTGGCTGTTTTAAACATGAATTTTCTTGCAACCAATAGGTTTTGTAATAACTAGTACGAATTGCAATCATGTTTTATTTCGGCAGTTTTGAAATGGTCGAATAATATAACCAAGTTTGACCAGTCAAGTCACTTGTGTCGCCTACCAGTTTCTCCAGTGCTACAGTGAGCTGAATAAAAAAAAGGGGGAGGGAAAAGAAAAATGAACTATGTAAGTGTAATATTAACGTATTTTAAGTTTAAAGGAATCACAAACATTCAATTATAAGGACAAACTGGCTATTAAAATAATAATAATAATAATAATATAATAATAAATTATTGAGTTATGTATTAAAGGCTGTATATTCACTTTTAATTTTTTGTCTTTGCAAAACTTTGGATTGGATCTAGCTAGCAAATTTCGACATTCCAACCCCAAAGGGGTTATTTCAAAATTAAATTTCAAAAAAAAAATATATTATACGAGAATTAATTTTTTTTATTATTATTACTTTTTTTCCTAGTATTAAGTGGCCAACGAAATAAATTTATTAGTAATACCATTGTAAATGTATTTGTATTACAATTTAAAAATTCATTTGTAATTTGTAACGGATATAAAAACAACTAATTGTGATTTTGATTTAGATTATAAAAAAAGGGGAGGGTTTTTCAAATTTTACTTTTTTGGGGAGGGATTTTTAAACTTATTCTAATATTTATAAAATGTAATTTTTTAAAATATATCTTTGCTTGGTTTTTTGTACTTAAGGGCGAATCATTTTTCTTTGTTTTGTCTTATAAATAAATATACAATATATATAATTATATGTTATTTGAAATTGGGGTTAAAAAAAAAAAAAATAAATTACAGCTATAAAATTTAATTTTGTATTTAATTTTCTCCTGTAAATAAATTACTCAGTTTTTTTTGTCTTGAATTGACACTAAGGTAAGAGCAACTGTTGCAGTTTAATAATATTTTACTGACATGCACCATCTGTAATAGATCCCCCCACGCGCTTCTATTACTTTTTCATTGTGGTACAGTTGTAGATTACTGTGTTGAAGCTTTTAAAAAATGGCTGCGAGCAAACGCAGGATTGAATCTCACTCAGTATCAAATAAGTAAATAAGCAAATAAAGCTTATTGAAAAGTGGAAATAACCCAAAATTCTGTTAATAGTTTCAAATGCACTGGAATATCCCCCGTGGACGTCTCAGATTTTAGCGAGTCTATATTTTTACACCCTCAAACTCTGTCGGATAAAATAAGTCATTACACTGATATCAATTTTCGATCTGTTCATTGCACACCAATAGAGGTAGACCTAAATGACGGCTATGAAAGAACTAAATGAAAACTTAATATTTCAAATTACAGCAACATCATGTATTTCAAAAAAAAAAAAAAAAAAAAAAAAAAAAAAAAAAAAAAAACAGTAAAATATCCTCCTTACAAATGGCACAAGTGCTAACTAAAAAAAAGGATATGTGAAACAAAATTAAGTTGTCAAAAACCCAGTGTGAAATGTAAACAGTAATTTAAAAAAATCCAGTAGATGACTTTAAAGATCTTCCATCAACTTCGATGTAATTCGTCGAAATTTAATGTAAATCCTCACGATTGGTACATTGTGGTTTCCAAATTATCATTTATTACGAACATGGTCTAATATTTACTTTGCGAATATTGGGTACACGAGAAATGTGCCGTCATTAAGACAAACTGAAAAAATATGTATGTGATTCGTGTAAATCTTAAATAAAGAACGTTTTGAAACAAATTATTAGCAACTAAATATAAACACATACTTAATGAATCATAATGATCTGTGAATAATATCATTTTGTACTTACTTGTGTTAGAAAGAAGTGTTTTTATGATATCAAGACATACATATTGAGAGTTAATTATATGAAACCTGGGATTAATTTATGTTTATAAAATTGTTTGCCATACCTCTGAGGTGATTTTGACAAACTAACACATTTCAATCATCATGGGTTCTTTGCTAACTCTCTGTACTCACAAACTTCAGTCATTCTTGAGGTATTAAGAGAACAGGTATACACATTGAAAGTTTAAAACAACATAAACTTATTCCTTCTGGACCCCTCTATGGCTTTTAACAAATTACGATCGATTCCTTCAAACATGTCCTTTTCGGGAACAACGTGCGATATGGCGTTATCTTATTATCTCTCCTTCTTTCTGGAAAGTTCTTTGATTTATGTATATGACGTAATACACACTTGTTATTAAGCACAAATATTTTACAATTATCGGTTTTTAACAAATATGTACAATTTTACTTATTCGTGACATTATACAATATCTCAATTACAATTGTCTTTGTGCATTTTAATTTTAAATCTCTTTACGACTACATGATTATTATTTATAAATAAATGAAAATAGTTATTTGTGCAACTAGTGGGCAAAGTGGCACTTTTTTAAACGAGAGAAAAATGTTATTTATCGAGTTTAAAAAAGACACTTTGCTCACGAATTGCACATTATACTTTGTCTACAGTTGTTATTTTGTGACAAATAATAACATACCTACAAATAAAATATGTGCTCCAATGAGTAGAAGTTCTCACGTCAAAACTGAGGTTATTTATGAATATTACAAATAACTTAGGTGTATTGTTGACGAAACGGGATTGCCAACTTCAAAACTCGGCAAACGAAAAACACTCTCCGTGTACATACACTGTCAATCATCTTCACGAATAATTACTTCCCTTTTCAACATTAAAACGTCGTTTTGTTGTTTATTTATGTTATTTTACATGAAAGAATTAATCTAACCTACATACGGGACATTTCCTGTATATTATAAATCAATTCAAATAAACGTAACCTAAATTTCGTTTTGTTCGGTTGCCATTCGGAGTGTGCAAAGTAGTGGGCAAAGTAAAACTGTTGAGAAATCAGCTGTTTTGCAAACTAATTTAAATGAACAAAATGCCACTTTGTCAACAACTGTAGACAAAAAATATTACCAACTATCTATTTATCATTAATAACATTTTAAATGACCAATTAATAATTTATTATATAATTATTATTGGTTGGAGATGCCCTATGCTTACAGAACATGGTTAAGGTAAATAAATATGTTTTATAACAATTAAATAAATAAATATATTTTTATAAACATTATAAAATTGTCCGAACTGAGTTTAAAAGTTGATACTTAAAAAAAATATTTTGTGATTTGTTTGTTTTGTGGCAAAAAAGTAAAAATAAATGATAAAATACAGAATAGACAACTTTCCTCTATAAAAAATACATTATAAATGATACTCCAGCACGTACATCAAAATTATTTTTTCATAAGTTATTTATCTTATCTGTTATCTGCTCAAACTTTATACTTGATATGTAGCTTACATTATAAGTTGCTATTTTTTGTTCGTGTGTGTGTGTTTGTAAATCCCCTTGATTTTATTTAAACCTTGACCCTATAAATAATACTATTTTTAAATCACCTACCATCGGAAAAAGTTATTGTAGATTAACATCATATTCAAGGATAAAAAACTAACATTGCGTTTTAAGGTTGCTATAGTTTTAAATTTATATTTATAGAATATGTTTGAAATAAATTTCATTTTTAGTGAAATATCATATTTATTATATTTTATAACGAGTAGATACCGTGCGGTAGCCAACTTACAAAACACACATGATAATTTAGGATAAGTACCTTATGAAACATATGGTTACAATTTATTCGAAATTATGTGATCACTTTAAACAGTAAATTTTACAATTTACAATAGTTAATATAAAATTGATAGATCAACTGTTGTTTTCTTGTTAGTTTCTATTAACTTTATGTTAGTACGTGAACGATTTACTAGACAGAGTTCCATTACTCTCTTCCTCATGAAATAAGTTTCAAGGCGCTAAATTGTGATTTAATAACTTGGTTATATTCTTTATAGGTGACTTAGAAATATTTACAAACTTCATGTTACCTTTCTCTTTTACTAATTACAAATGTAACTTAATATATATTTTTTAAAATGACATGTTGTTCAATAAATTTTGATAATATGGAAAACAATAGTAACACTTTAAATTACAATAGCTATTTTGACAATTAATTTAGTGAATCGTAGTATCACATTATTGAGATGTTTTTCAATTAAAAAGTGAATCATTCTCAAACATTAAAAAGCACTGTTTTCCACTTTTTAGGGAGCGGATAAGACCCATGTGTATCTGCTTTCAAAAGTTTACGTTTATTTTATATTACCTGGAAATTGTACTTTTAGAAAACATCGAATAGAAGTAGTATACATTAAATATGTAATACTCAAAACACTCAAACAACTAAACACGTTTAATAGTTTAATAATGCTAACAAAAATATATTTAAACATACGAGCCTTAAATATCCTGAAACATAGTCAGTGCTTAATTAACATTAGCACAAAAGCTTTATGCTTTTCATACCCAAATCAAGTTTAGTGTATTTTTTATTAAATACGAAAAATAATGTATGGGTGAGTATACTAAAAACAATCATGGGTGACTTCTACTTATAGAAATATGAAGTAAGGAAACTCCTGTCCATGACATGTGTAGTAGAAATGTGTAGAATTGACTGTCAACTTAATCATAACTTACAAGTATTTATGGTATTCCAGTGGCATACAGAGTAAAAATACTACCAAAAAAATTTGATTTAATGTACTATATGAATAGAATTGTATCAATTTATATGATTGCAATATGTCCTGGATATGAAATTATATATTTCCTTAAAATGGTTTGCTTCACACTCAACTGTTGACACATACAGGTAGGATAAGATAATTTTAATTGTAATTATCGTTGTAATGTAAATTGGAGTTATATTTCTATGGACCCAAATGTTTCTAAACGCTTATTAATTTACTCACCATAATAGAGTGATAATTGTGTATTTTGAACTATTAATTTATATAAAATTTAATTTATAAATTTTTCCGCTTATACGATTTTTTACTTAGCAGGTATTGAAAATACAATAATATTTCAAATGAAAAATATACGACCTAGACTGAGAATCGAACCGTATAAAAATCGTATAAGCGGAAAAATTAATAAATTAAATTAAATAAATACATACGTAAGGGGCTGATAAATGAGTAAAAATTTATTTCAATGTCGCATACGCGAGGTAATTAGTTTAGAAACTCAAATTGCAGCAATAAACGTAAAAAGTCAATTGAGAAATCTACGCCTTGTGCTGGGAAGCAACTAGGATAGCTCATTTGGTAGAGCATTGGCGCGTTAAGCCAAAAGTCCTGGGTTCGATTCCCAGTCAAGGTCGTATATTTTTCACTTGAAATATTATTGTATATAAATTTTTTAATCTACAGATAATGTAGAGCGAACTTTAAAACTCAAACATACAGTAACTAATATAAATCTAGGACTAAAATTACCATAAGAATCCTTTATTTCAGTTTTATTCTTAATCAAAATGTTTGAGGTGGGTGTGTTAGGTGATATGAAATAACGTTGATTTTACGTTTATTGTAACTTGATATTTTGATCTATTTGTGCCCCAAGAAAAAAGTAAAATCTGTATTTTTTTAAACATAATATATTCGTTACAATTATTATTCCTTCAAACAGTAACTTGAAAAGCCTTACACTCTCACTAAATCAAATCTGTTTAATTGTATTCAAATAGCCGAAAATGAACATATCAATAAAGTGCATAGTATATATTCCCTGAATATTATACTATACTTTAAATAGTATAATTTAAATTTATACATACAATTTTATTTAAGGAAGTACCATTAAGTCAGAACCTAACGATAGCCACTAATATTATTTTGAAATTATAATCTAAGAGTAAAATAAGTATTATACTGAAGAATCTTAAATTTTAATTTCATATATAGAAAGTGTCTCAATTTGGCAATGATTGTGTTTCCAATTGCAAGGCCGAGGGTCATATACAGGAATAAAATAATAAAAGTATACTTTTACAACACTTAATGTCAATTACATATTTCATAATAATAGACACAAAATTATATTGTAGAATCTATTATAGATATTTCATTTTTAAATAATTGAAACATGAAATATGTAATTACCACGAAATAAAAATAATGTGGAAATAATAAATTGTGTGATTTGATAACAAGATAATTTGTGGTTTGAATTATAATGTATTCTCTGCATTCAAATATTCGTTGTTTATAAGAATAATCTGTATAACATAACACATAAAAATGTTCTATTGTGAATAAGAATGCTCCGAAGATCAGGCACATCATATATTTTTTTCAAGTTTGGAATGTGACGCATACACAAATAATACACAAGTTATATACACAAATAATGTTTATTTTGGCAATATTGTACAAATGAAACCGTTAATAAAAGCTTTAAATTCGAAGAGAAAATGTTGTTTTATTATATACATTCTATCAGATTATATCTAGGAACATTATAAAAGATATATTTATAAACTCCTTTTTTGTTTATAAAATAATAAATTAGTGTCTCAAAATAGTACAAATTATTACAAAACTTTAAGAAAGATAAAACCAACGTTGTATAGACTTTCTCAATTGAATGTGCTTGATGTGTTGCCTATATAAATATAAATTCAAATTTTTAAAAATAGTTTTACATTAGTGAGTACTTAACACACAACTAATAAATATTTCTCTTGTACACTATTTGTTTTAAAAGTATTGCAGGTAGAGTCAATAACATAATTTAATTGAGTTAATTATACAAGTTTAATAAAAAGGAATCAGGGTGAAGCTTTTTATAGATCTGCTTCTTGTAGACATAGAAATAATACTTACACACGTCTGAAGATCTACAATGATAGATACCGATAAACAAATTTGACACTTAAAATTTCAAGATGTTTTACTGTAGTCAACACATTTCTAAAACATAGTACAAGACTTTAACAAATTTATTGTTATGGACAAAGCCTTCCTTATTTATATTTAACCATAACATGAAAAGACGATTTGGTCATTTGTTAAAAGGGTAAAAATTGTAAAGGGACTGATTGTAAAAGGTAATTATGATATATGTGATGACAAAATAAAACACGTATTTGACAATTTTTGGTGATTTTTATTACTGAGTTTTTTACACCCACCCCACACACACACATATCTTCAACAGAACATGATAAACAACAATGTTTACCAACACTTCACCAAAATATATACTATAAAATAAATAACAACTGTTTACACAACTCGTTCAACACACATAAACACACAGAACAACTTTTGTTGAATATTTATTCAATATCAAGTAAAAAAAAAGAGTCAAAATATCGTTCGATGTGAATGAACTAAATCTTACCCACAACAAAGCAAATGATTTTCAGCCTCTTATTTCCGCAATATCCCAATTATCAAAATCATATTCAAACAATATTGCCAATACTTCATGGGCTATATTTAATTTCAAAAATACTTACGGCCTTATTTTTCATACATACAATTGGCGACATTGCTTCATAGTAATTCGTAATTACTTAATATCGTTAATAGAGTGAGCTGAATCAGAGTTGGATTGTTGCACATTAAAGGTCAGCAACTACCTAATCATGTGCTGGCATTTGGTCCTATATTATTTTTCTCAACTATGTTATATTATTCTTAAACTTAATATTAAATATCAAAATAAATAATAATAATTTGCTTAATGTGTAAAAAAGTGTATACATTAATTTGTATAAAACATACCAAAGTTGTATATGCGAGTGAGTTTAAAATTATCATTTTAAAAACTTAAAAAAATATAAAATACTTAAATATTATGGCGTAAAAGAAATAGGAAATTGTTGAAACATATACAAACACCTTAATATTTGTTATTATACCAAGACTATATCAAATCTTAGTAAAGCAGGTATTTAAAAAGGCTTTATTCTTCATTAAAATAATAAATCAAACGTACGAAATAATCAGTTATTCTGTACATAATATATATCATTTTTATAAATACACACTTTTGAATCATACGAAAACTCGTGCTTTCACCACAATAAAATGTATTCATAATATAGTACACATTAAACGAATGATGCATCAACTTGGGGTGTTAATCGTTAGTGAATTAATCAGAGACTTAACATAATCTGGAAATGTGATTATAGTAGGGTTAAACCTGTTACATCACCCAGAGGCAGAATCCTTAGTGTAAATGGTCGCTCTCAGATATTTTATCAACCTAATTAATACCACTAGTTAGTATTTATAAACAATAATATAAAATACAAGTTATACCTTACACAATATGCTTACTAATTAATTTAAGAGCAAATGGAGGTCGAACTAATTACGTGGTTATGAAGCCATAGTTTTGCCTATACAAGCCAAATTAGCAAGTTTTTGTTGCTCAGGGTCACTAGACTCTTCTAAAACTCGGTTAGTGTATAATTGTCAGGTGAAACAACGATACCTACAGAAACACCAAACACTAAAAACACTACTGTGTCTTAGAACACACTGTGTTGGCAAATGGTTTCAAAGTTTCGAATTGGCTCTGCTCTGTATGTTGGCAAAACAGGCCCAAATTAGGAGTAACTTATAGTTAAATTATTGTAGTTCATGTATCAATGAGGATGGCAAATTTGTCGTTGAAACGCGTTTACTTATGTAAACGTAATTTTTGTGAGATATTGTGTTCGAGATTGAATCTATCTAAGGTTATTAATATTGCCATAGGTCAGGGTCAGTTCTAAATTGACTCTTGAATAACAGAAGTTATCCAAGGAGGTTAGGTTATGTTAGGTCACTATGTTGTAATGTTATTTTGGAACTTTCAAAATATTATTAATACAGGTTTATTCAAAAAGTTATAGAACTTTTTAATTGACATATTTAAATGGTTTAATCAACAGTTAAAAATAAATAGTAGCATTTTCAAAGACGACATTTCAACGTTTTTTATACAGTGTTATAGATGTTCTATATGAAGCCCACGGGTTACACGGCAGACATGAATTCGATAGTCAAGTTCTGACCAGACTCTGTTAAGGGTATAGACACTCTCTATAGCTCTTGTTATGCGCTGCCTTAATTCCAAGAGGCTCAATGGTAATGGGGGAATAAGAACTTGATCTTCAACGTAACCCCACAGGAAGAAGTCCCTCTGACATCATGCCAATACGGCGGAGCTCCATCTTGAACAAATATGTAGTCATCACTGTCTTACTCTAGTTGAGGGATAAGCCATTCATTCAGCATGTCCAAGTAGGATGTACCTCTGACTGTTCTTTCTTGAAAAAAGAAAGACTCGTAAATCTTTTACAGTACTTTGATACAGCACAAATGACGTTTAGCATAGGAATATCCATTTCATGTTCAACAATTACTCTAGGATTTTCGGTTAAAACCAAATACAAAAGTTGAGTTTGAACCTTCCACTAATATGACACATTGATTCGTCACAAAAGATTAGTCGATCAATGAATCCATTGGTGTCTGGATCTTCAAAACGTGTCTGTATGACAATACAGAACGCCAAACGTTTCTCTTTATCATCAACAAGTAATTTTTGCAACAGTTGTTGCTTGTAAATAAAAAAGCTGGAGCTTTATATGTTTTCTCGAAATCCTCCAAACAGTTGGCTGTGGAATATTAAGTTCTACATTTACCCTGGGCGTTGACTTTTTTGGACTGCACAGGATATAAGCTGGAACCTGTTACAACACACAATTTTCTTCCTGCGATGTCCTCCCAGTTCTTTTTTATTTGCACATATAACCTGTATTTTAATATTCTTAAAACGAGGTTAGCCGATAGTATTAGGGACAAACAACGAGTGCTATCTTCTGTTTCTCAAAGTACAATCTGTTGGCGCAAGTTAGAAGAAGAATTAATGTTCCAATACGTATACAATATTTAATTAGATGGACTTTTAAAGATGCACGTCCCATCAACATTACAAACTCCAACAACAGAAAACGCTATACGTGAATATTGTATTTCTCTATTTAAAATGTATGTTCTTAGTAAAATTTAAATTGTATTTATATATAATTATTTGTTGGGTAAAACTATTTTTTTAGGCGTTTGCTTAACTGAGAAAAGATAATCTCTTATCTGATTTTCAACCGTACTTCAGAACGTACTGTATTAACTTAATTAAATCGGCTTTACGTGAAGGTAATATTATGGATTGAATCAACCACGATCTATACTCGTGCGCAACTTCTAGAGTCTGGTGTTTGGTTAGGGTTAGGTTATTTGCATTTCAACGTCATGAATATCAACGAAGTCGTAGCCAAGCTAAAGATTGATTCTCTAACAATACAACGACAAAGCTGAAACTCACGAATAACTAAATAACTTCTATTAATTGAATATATTATTTCTTTAAAAAAAGGACGAGTAATCCTAACTATTCGAGAGTATAATATTTTAAACAGTTTGTTTTTATGAATGAATGTAATATTTTAATCAAGTATTTAATTCATAAAACACATACAATCATGTAGGAATATATATTAAATCTTCCACAATACATGTAGTCATCTATAAGTTGAGAAAATTAATAACATCAATTATTAATAACAATAACACCAATGTCAATAACTGTAATATATTGTCTATATTAACGAAACTAAAAATACACAATTGATGTCTTTAACTTATATATAATACCAATGAAAATCGAATTAAATTATTGATCTCGCAGACATATCTCATGGTCTGGACTACTGGTTCATACATTTAAAATTACTGCTATACAATCGTAAAATTCTTTTTTTTTATAATACTGAAAATAAACTCTTACAACAAATACAATGATGAAAACAAGTCAAATAAGGTTTTGTTCCTTTCATCGCTTTTTCAATAACATATTCACCTTTCTTTCCTTATTTTACTTAAATGTAGTGATTCTACCCAGCGCTTTTACAATGAAAGTTCACAATCTTCCAGCCCCTGCTATTTAAAATCCTTCTATGTCCAAATTGTGAAAGTATTTTTTATCACAGTTAGCAACAATAAAACCAAGTTAACTTCATTAGAACGAAAATGTTAACAAAATGATTTAAAAAAGTCAATTTTACATTCTGTATCAAGTTTGTTTATCTCTGGTTTTGGAAATCCTGAAAAGAGTTTGAACATCCATCGTTACATTTTTTAAATATTCTAAAGTGTTTTTTTAAATACTGGTCACATTTCACCCACGATTGACTCTACACGATTGCGTGATGTTTACCATAAAGCATCACATTATCTGCTATCTTATATTTACCCGTTTTAAGAGTTGCTGACCTACGGAGACCAAAGTAAGTGATCATGTAGTTTGGAAAATAAATAATTAAAAAAGTTCCACGATCCCTGTACTCTTAATTTTATCGTCGTTAACCGATATTATTATATCCATTGTTATACTTGCATTCAACACGAACATTAACAAAGACCAATACCATTTCTTCATTATTATTGTAGATCTATATACAGAGACATTTTGATTTAATCGATCGACACCACCCATATAGGTGCTGTAAATTCTAATGCACGTAGGTTAAAAAACTAATAGCTTTCTTATCTTTTGCAATACGTGCACTCAAAGCAGTTATTCAAATCTGTTTGAAACAATAATGGGAATATTTTTATCATTACACCGAACTAGTTTTGTACCACTATTTTAAATAATTTTATAGTGATCATTTCAATTCATTTTTGTCTTACTTTCCGGTCAAGGACGGGCGCATCTCCAATTCGATCGTATCAAATAATTCCTATTGCATCACGACCTTGTTAAGGTCCTCAAATAATAGTAGAGATGTAAAATAATATTCATTAAAAACACTAAATCCTTGTTCTGAAGGGAATCTTTTAAATAATTCCATCACAAAAGAATCACCAAAACCAACGCTACGATTTGTATTGCTAGTTAAAGACCTATGATATGGGGCAAAATATGGGGGAGCATTGTTTTAGAAGTTATTTCTTCAACATGACTACAAATATTTTTAGTTTATTATATTTGGGTATTTTTTAATAATGTAGTAAATAAAATAAAACTAATATGTAAAAGATAAAGTACTCATCCTTGCATTTTTTCGTGATGACATCATTAAAGATAATGTTTTCCAACTTTAGCATTTGTTCCACAATCACAGAAGGAGCTCAACTGTGTTTTAGATGTACGGCTGCAGTGTTGCTAACTGAACACAACGCTATCAATAAATATCCCAACAGTATGTTTATTAGAGTTATAAGAAATTATATAATAAATGCCACAAAAATGTGGCAATTGACAATATGGCATTCTTCCAGTCCCTGCTATTTAAAAAGCTTAAAGATTGTCTAAACTCAGAGATATCTAATTATAATATTTTATTCTGACTTCATTTAAAATTAGGCAAAAGGCTATATGATATCTTAGTCATCTTCCGTTCCTTTCAAAATAAATGTTTCTTTTTCAATGTATAATTTATTACTGTATAATTCTAACTTTTTGTATAACCAGCGACTCTGCCTATTATTGCCATGGAGTTTGTATTTCAACCACAAAGTAAGTCTCACAGTTTCCACTACTCGATAAGTATACCAGGAATCGAAATCAATTCCTTATTACAGTTTCGTTAAAATATTACAGTATTAAAAACTCAATTTGTGGCTTTCTTAATAATATAAAATTATATTGGCGATGTAGGCCGAAATGTTGTTTAAAGAAAAAAAAAGTATTAATTCAATTGAATTAAATATGGAGTACAAGAATATATGTAGCAAAAGAATATTTGTAGAATAATTATAAAATAATACACACTATTATTATTATATATAATTAAAAGTATAATCAAATATATTTATAACGTTAATCGAATGAATATAATTTTATTGTATAAATCGAGGTAGGCCTATATCATACCCAACTAATATTTGATAAATATTGCTGGGTGAAAATTGTATCTCCACTACCAAATGAAGAGCTTTAGTCCTTTGTTAATGAAAACTATTTAATGAATATACAATTTTATACACATACAAATTATGTATAGCCGGTTTAATATAACCAAATCACTCGTTTTCAACAAACAGGTGATATATTATTTTACTATCATGAGCGTCATAAAATTTGTATATATAACTTCGCGCTAGCGTAGAAATATATATATTTATGAAGGTTAAGCTTAGTGCTTTTGGTCATTTATCCTTACAAAATATTGTACAAGGAATAAAGTCTTCTTATACCAGAAACTGAAAAGCATTCCGAGTTTTAAATTTTCCCTTTTTCATATGAACATATTAAATCTATACAGAGTGATTGATATAAGTGTGCCACCTGTTTTAATTGGAAAGTCTTTAGTTTGGCTTGGAGAGTTTGGAGTTTTTTAATTTATACCATCAGACATTTTTTCACTGTGGTGCCCACCTTTAACATTTCTTACAGATATGTCTAATTTACATGATGGTATTCGATTTTACACGTAAATTTAAGTCTATTTTAATCTTGTGTATGTTTTTATACATCCAACTGTTTCGGACCTATAGAGGCTCAAAGTAGTAAAAAACAATATACAGTATTAGGCTTTTAGGAGATCAATTTTCAGTATTTAAAACAGTTTAACCGAGATTAAAATTGGAACTTAGATATAGCATGATATAATGGAAACTACTACAAATTTGAAAATCAACAAAATAGATTGTATTACTCCCGTGGCAAATCTATATAAGTGGCGATATTTAGAAGACAATTAATTAATAAATAAATTTACTGATTGACGTTTTATGGTGATAATTTTCAGTTTCATGTAAACTTTTGTAGCTTCCGTTCCTTTAATGGCAAACAAAATGGTGTCTTTAGCATTGTATTATACTTCATAGTTCATAGGGTGGCAAAGATATTGGTAAAAAACTTGCCAAAAGTTCATATTAATTTACTAGAACTTACGAGAGGCCATTTTTTAATATGGTGTTTGTTTATTTTCAAATTTCGATTTGAAAAAAAAATATATACTCTATCTTCATTCCAAATTTAATTTCGGCACAAATAAAATATGTTACTCTGAATAAGCCTAAAAACTTGTTTTTCACTAATTTGAGCCTCTGTCACTTCTAAAGAGTTGGATGTATAATAATATACACATGAATAAAAAATGTGTTACTGTTATGTGTACAATCTAAACAATCATAATAAATAGTTATTACCATTAAAAATGTTTAAAGTAGGCCGCCCCATAGTAAAAATGGCTGATAGTATCAACATTTTAAACCCCTCAATACAATATAAAAAGTGAGGTGAGTGACAATTTGACTTTTTTCAATATATAAAATACTTTCCAATTAAAACAGCTAGCACACTTATATTAATCACCCGGTAGGCCCTATATAAAAAATTGTTGTAGTCAAAATGTAAAAAGATTTTTTTCTTTGTTTTAAGTTTTTTTGTGCTAATATCTGTGTTGTCAAAGATTATTAATAATGAAAAGTCATTTCAAAAACTTCGATCTCATAGTTTTATATCGGGGAAGATAAATACTCGTTGAAAATATTTAATGAGATTGAAACCATAAAGAAGGTATTCAAACTAAAAGAAGACCAAAGACAAAAGCTAAATTAGTTAAAATGTTCCTGTTAATGGTACAACACTTTATAAGGTTTCTATGCTTTAATTAATTCTATGCAATTAATTTTTGAACAGCTTGTAAATTGATCACTGAGTAAAGTTTTACATAAAAGGAAACCTAATAATATTAATTCACTTTTTTTAAATAAATGTAAGCCATTTCATTGCTATAATCTATATTAATTAAAGAATATATAAACGTGTATAACCTCATATTTTTAGGTGACCCTAATCATTGTTTAACGGACGATATATCTTGAAGGTTGAACTCATTATATGGACTACCGTAAGTCAAACACGACGAAAGAGAAAACTCTCATCAAATTTAATACACAACTAATGGTAAACATGATTTATATGAATTAAATTTGAACACACAAACTCTTCATTATTTAAGAATGCGGAATATTTTCAACAAAAATGATTTCAAAGAAGTTCACCTAGCAGCAGAAGAAGAAGAAAAAGATATTTATCTTGACCTTCTTGTATGTGTTATAAATTACCCCAATTGCATATAAAATATTTTAACTGGTATGAGCCAAAAACAAAATTTCATAGTAAGTGTGGTACTCAAGAAAACTCGTGACGTACAACTAAAGCAAGAAAATAAAATACGAATTAATACCCATTAGTTTTCTTTTCGTTATTCAAAGTATTTTGAATAAAATATGTTTGATTCCAGGACAGATTACCTTATTTACTATCATTAGATTCTTGAGAATATGAAAAAGTATAATTTGTGCTTAACCTGAGATTATTGGCTCTTGGATGCTTCATGGATAAATCTCATTGACACAATACGCTTCCTGTATTTGGTCAAAAGGCCATTCCAGTTCTACTGAATCTCTCAATTGATATTATTCTAAGTGATTATTTACGGTTTCCTAAACCCAAAATCCAACTTTTGGTCTTCATTTTAAAATTGTGGATATTATCCGAAGGATTGTCTACGACCATCTGAATGCGTTACCATATTTTTTTAATATTTCCAGCATTGTTTTAATCAAGGAAAACGACTTTTCCATAAGGGAGAAGAATAACCAAAAAAAAAAAAAAAATGAGAACAAGGAAAAATTGTTTCGTAGTTGAGTTGGCAATAAATCATTATAATATATTATTTTCCCCATTCAAAACCATACACAATATACAATATCTGGGTTCAAAACCAGGCTTCATAGGTTCGAATACTACAGTGGTCTAAACAATAATTTTCTCTAACTGAAAAAGTAATAGTTCAAACTTGTGACATTAGTCGATATGATGGATAGTAAGAAGAGTCAAGCGACCAAAAATTGTAGGCCAACGTCGGAATTTGATGCAGATTGGAGGGAACAAAATGGTGGCCGATAATGTCTTAAATCGGCTATTTCAATTGAATTTTAAATAGCGGAAACAATCTCGTGACCAAGATGGCGATAAGATTGGAAGTTAATTAAAAGGGAAATTAGTGAATACAGTAGTTTAAACCAATTGAATGTTATTACCAATTTAGGGGCATCAACAAGCTACTGAAATGAAAAAGACGTCTAATATTTATAATAGAAGAGTAACAATGAATTTGGGGGAGGGGTGGGATGTGAAATAGAAAGTGTGAGCAGATGGACAGTGAGAGAAGGAGATAAGGACGAGACAATGACATATGGAGGGTATAAGCTTAAACAAAGGTTAAGGTTAGGTTAGGTTAGGTTATGTTCGGTTAGGGGTGAGTCAAAAATATTTAAAGTAAAATTATGATATTTGGAAAAATGATCTACACTTGTATAAACATCTCAAATTTTATACTTTATGCTCCATATCTCGTGCCTATTACTTTATCATTAAGCTTAGTGTTAAAATTGTCAACAGTTTCAAATACATGATTTCCAACATTAGAGTCAGATTTGCTTTATTTCCAGGTACGCTTTTTACCTGTTATTTATTTATAGTTTTTATTGACCTTCCATTTTGCAATATGCGGCCACATTAAGGATAAATAAATGTGAATTAAATTATCACACAAAACTTGATAAACTTTACGATTTTCGATTGCATCCCTATTGTCTTTGTTCTTTACAAAGAAATTCTTTTTATTGTTAGAAGAGTAAAAAGTAAGTTTGTAATTACGTTATTAAATTAGTTACACATTGTATAACTAATTTAGTCAATGAATTATTCTTTGCAATATTTACTATTTTCTTTTAGCGTTGTAGGCCTACGAAAGATCATACATTTGAAACTTAACAATTGTATTAGAAACTATACCATAAATACCATAATTATAATAAATATTCATTATGGATCAATTTATTTCCTTACATAAAATTTCTAATGGTAGTCTGTAAGTCAATATTCAAAATAGAAAACTCTAGGTTGTCGAAAAATGTTACTAAATTAAAAACAATAGATGCATGGGAAACTTTTTATATTAACAACTACCGTAATATAACTGTAAATCATGAATTAGACCCAATACAAAATTATATAATAAAGTAATATATAAAATGTAGTGTTAGATATAAGATTAGTTAAGAATATTTTATTGGTTAGACGTTAACTTTTAGAATAACGCGAGGCACTTGTTACCGTCTTAATATTAGAAAGTAGGTTGAGGCCAAATCGCTATAATTTTGTATAAATAGGGGGGTTTGCGCAGTGCTAGTTAATTATAGTTTTGATATTGTAGCTCATGTATCATTGAGGATGGCGAATTTGTCGTTGAAATGCGTTTGATTAAATAAACGTAATTATTGTAGCATATTGTGTTCGAGTTTTTATTTCCTATCTAATATTATCTCACAAGTCAAGCTCAATATTTAAATAACGAATATATCAAACAAAATATGGTTTAGCTTTATTAATAACTAGAAGGGAAATCAATTATTGAAGGAGGATAAAAATGTAGGGCCGAAGGCAAAAAAACATCCTATTTTTACATGAATACCGAGGTGAAATGTAGACTTTAAAAGTTTTAGGCTAGTAAATTGCATCCAGTCTAAATACGAAAAAAGAAGGGGAAAAAAAGAAGAATATTGATGACCTTTAATCTCTGTTTGTTATTTCAATAAATATATTGATTGTATGTATCTTCGTCAGAAATATTAATAGTACAATCTTTTATAGAAAATAGGCTAATAATAGGAATAAATCATAGATTCATAAAATCAAATTTACTATATTTATTAGTGATAGGACTACAACTTATGTTTATTTTTATTCTTAACTTATAATTTTATATAAATGTCAGAAACCTAGTTTGTAAATAAAATGTTTGCTAAGATCGTGATTTCAGACAATAAGGAAAACCAGTCTGCGCAGAGCTTGGGTTTTGTTCCTTCCTCCTAGCTCAGCTCTGATCACGCACAAAATAAAGTGAAGCACGTCCCAGTCTGTAATTAGAAGTTGTTGAACTCGTGGGAAAAAGGATACACGAGAAAAGCATAATTAAATATTCTCGTATAAAATAACTGTCAAAGGATCTTTTAGTAAGCTTTACATAAATTACTTAACTCGTGAGATTTGCAATTTAGATGTTAAATAGGTTCTCTACAGGGAATAACTTATTCTATTAATTATTTCGTGATGGAATTAAAATATAAATTGTGTATGGAATAGAGAAGAATTACACGAAGATCTATATTTTATAAACAATGAAAAAACACACAGAACATTTGTTTTAAACAGTTAACAACACGTTATTGCGAATATATTGAATTGTTTAATGATTTTTTATTTATTCTATATACGTTATAAAAAATAAGGTTCACTGTGAATTAAATAACTAACTTTAGTTAGAAAAAAAAATAAAGTTTATTTAGGATTCATGAATGTGTATTTTACAAAAACACCAAAAAAAAAAAACAATAATAATAAAATATTGATGGGGAATGTTTGAAAACATTAACACAATGTTTTCCGAACTTCTCAATTACAGTCTTTCCATGAAACATTGTATTATACAAAACATGTAATGAGTGCATATTTAAGTAATTAAATAATGAGAAGAACTAAAAAGACTGTTATGAGGAACAGTCTCTGGATTCAAAACCAAACTTCACTGGTTGGACTACAACTGCAGTCAAAACATTTTTTCTCACTGACAAAGTAATAGTTCAAACTTGAAACATCAGTCAAAATGGCGAATATCGATAATGGTCACTTGATCAAGATTATAGTCAAGGTCAGAAGTTGGTGCAAATTGGAGGAAACAAAATGGTGGTAAACGAGGTCTTAAGTCGATGATGTCTTTCTTTTAAAATGATCTAGATGGGGACTGTATCGGAAGTCCTTGCAGTTTACATTATTAAACAAGATGGTGGAAGGACGAGTAGAAGGAGAGTCGGTGTAGTTGATGTAGTCCCGGAAGAGCCCATGTTGTGAGCCCTGGAGATCTACTCTAGACAGATATAGACTGTTCAAAATCATAAATGTTAAAAATCTATTCTATATCAAGGTTTATTACACAATCCATTCGCTCTAAAGTTTTGTAAAAGTAAATTAATGTTTCAATGTAGACTCAGATCAAAGTAATTAAATTTCGAATGGTACAAAGATCTACAAAATGAAGCTACTAGAATATGGTATAAATAGGTAATTCAATTAATTGTTTTTAGTTCCTATTATAAGATGAACTTAAACACGATAAACATAATATGTGAATGATTTATTGCACCAAAGTTATACTTAATGTAATAAAAAATCCGTTGGAAAAATATCTTTGTTCCGTAGATAAGCCGTGTTGATTGCCATTGAACCTGATACAATAAGTTGGCAAACTTAGAGCAATATTTAAAATTGTTGTTAAGTGGTAAGTCGCTGAATATAGTAGTTATGTCTACAAAACTGTTAAGTGGGAAGTCATTGAAGGTAGTAGAGTTACGTCTACAAAACTCTTACGTGGTAAGTCACTGATGGTAGTAGAGTTACGTCAACAAAACTGTTAGGTGGTAAGTCACTGAAGGTACTGTAGTAGAGTTACGTTTACGAAACTGTTAGGTGGTAAGTCAATGAATGTAGTAGAGTTACGTTTACAAAACTGTTAGGTGGTAAGTCAATGAATGTAGTAGAGTTACGTCTACAAAACTGTTAGGTGGTAAGTCACTGAAGGTACTGTAGTAGAGTTACGTTTACGAAACTGTTAGGTGGTAAGTCAATGAATGTAGTAGAGTTACGTTTACAAAACTGTTAGGTGGTAAGTCAATGAATGTAGTAGAGTTACGTCTACAAAACTGTTAAGTGGTAAGTCACTGAAGGCAGTAAAATTACGTCTAAAAAACTGTTAGTTGGTAAGTCATTGAAGGTATTAAAGTTTCGTCTACAAAACTGTTATGTGGTAAGTCACTGAAGGTAGTAGAGTTAAGTCTACAAAACTGAATAATTACATGACACTAGTGTGAAGTAAACGGGAATAGGAGATTTAAATTATTCACATTATGCAAGATTTTCATCACTTGTTGAAAGCCTGATTTAAATGGAATTTTTTAAAAAAAGTTTTATTTGATATAATATTAATAAGTTATCAAATATGCTCTCCCAATTGAACACCGGTAGGATTTTGTTAAATAAATTAAAATAAAATATTCCCAAATCAATCAAGAACTAAAGGTTTTAATGTTTATACTAGACTAATTTTCATTAGTTAGTTTATACTATACAAATTTATATTATTCGCTTTTTCTTAGAATTGCATCTATTAAAAATTTGAAATATATCGTTAACTATATAACAAATTTTAGAAATGACGAGGGGGAAGCAGTAAAGGGTTTTGTATAAAATAATTATAAATTTACATTTTGCTTATCGCTCTAAGAACATTTATTAAACAAGAAATGTCTAATGAGCACTTTTGCGAAATTCACAATAAATAATAATAAAAATCCCTAAGCTACAAAAGGAGAAATAAATATCTAAGGCTGTTTTAATAGTCCAATTATATTTATTATAATTACGTTTCTATTTTTTATGTATTATACACGAGCTCATAAAAAGTATGTGAAATTATAAAATTACAGTTCTAAGGACCTATTATGATTATGTTAGTAAATCATATAAATAACTAATTAATTGTATTAATCATACATTCTTGCTGCTCTAAAATACAAGTCAACGTCGCCATAGTTGGGCTCCATGGGGCAATCGTTTTCCCCAGAGTATTAAGATTGTTGAAACTTATTTTATTGAAAATTAATTGTGTTGTAGTAATTGACGAGTGCAGAAATTAATTGGGCAAGTACTCCAGTTGTCAGCTTTACAAAGTTTACAAAACAATAATAGATTTAAAATTATTTTAATAACATAACATCAAATTTGATATTTTCCAAATATATCTGTCCTAAATCGAATTACTCTTAGTGAACGTCTTTATTATAAAAGGTAATCAAACTAAAACTTACTATATTCCTAACACCCCCTTCCATTAAATACAATATTATTTAAAAATTAGCTTACATTAAGTTATTTAATATTTTATTTGATATTTGGATTAAATAAAGCGCTAGAGATTATTTAATATACAGTCACAACAACCAGGATATTATAGTTTAATTACACAATACGTGAGGTCGTGATATGAAATAGAATTTGTGAATTTTTTTAATATTATTTACTTAAACACGCAGCATACTTTGCACATGTATTTACTAGCAACAGGTAGAGTTATTGATCTCACAATGATGAACTGCAGTAACTCCACCTAGCAGAAGATTTTTACACTTTTTGCTATTATTTCAACAACATGGTTCTAGACTTTTCCTAAACTTTATAGCGAAACCATGGTCGGCAAGTTTCTATTAAAACATTGTGGTTGATACTAAAAAAATTGTTGTTTTAATTTTATTTAAAATGGAATACCACCAAGTACCTACGGTCTCTAGCATAAATAGTTTAAAAGAAGCCAGTACAGCTCGTTTGACCGTTTATTTAAAAGATTAAGGAAGAAGAAGGCTTTAGCTTCACAACATTTATGGTTCAATAGTGTTTGTTTAAAGAAAAATTTAGTGCCTAAATATATATGTGTTAAAATTAATACGTTATCGGAAGGAGGGAAAATAGCAGAAAAAACAGCTCAGAAAGCATGGATTAAACATGAAATAAAAAAATGGTATGGAATAAGGGATAATGTGAGTGAACATCTAAAAGTGATACACAGTGAACTAACTTTTAGGCTACATCAAGTGTTATTTGATACTCTTGACAGGTATTTATGTGATTACATCAATGAATTCATACATAATAGGTTTTTAAAACAACAGGATAAATTAAATAGATTATCTCAACAACAATCACACAAGGTTAAAATCAAGGAACATAAAGAAACTTTTTACAATAGATTAGTTAACTTATCCGACGTACAATTTAACAATGATGAAATTAATTTATTATCCAAAGGGTTAAAGTATTCTCCGATACTTAAACCAAATGGATCAAAGTTTGAAAATTTAGCCATAGATGTAGAATTAGCTCTAGGTACTGATACTACTTCTAAACATATTAGTTCGGATTTAATTAAAGAAGAGTTTGCTAACAGTAATAAATCTAATTTCTTCAACAACAAAGAAGTCAAAGTCATAAAAAACATAAAGGAAAAAATTTCAGAAAATAATTTAGTATTAACAAAAGCCGATAAAGGTAATTCAATAGTGATTTTAACTTTGGATAATTACACGGACAAAGTTCAGGATTTATTAAGTAGTTCTTCATTTAAATTGTTAAAAGGTGATCCTACTAAGACAAATGGTAAAAATGTAAGGTCGACAATAGTTAATAACAGTTGTATATTTAATAATTCTCACCAATATATTTTACCCATTATGAATCCGTTAGCACCTAGACTCTATGGTTTACCTAAATTACATAAACATAACATTCCTATAAGACCAGTAGTCTCTTTTGTTCAATCTCCCTCATATAATTTAGCAAAATTTTGTAATGATTTCTTAAAAACTACATCTAAGTTTAAGTCGAAACATGGAATTATTAATACATTAGAGCTAGTTAATAAAATTAAAGATGTAAAAATACCCCCTAACGCCAAAATTGTGTCTTTTGATGTGAAGAGTTTATTTACCAGCATTCCAGTCAAAGAATGTTTAGAAAATGTGGAATTATTATTGTATAACTCTAAAGTTGATCCTGTTACCATTATAGAGTTAATGGATGTTATTGATGTATGTGTGAAACAAAATTATTTTCAATTTCAAGGAAAATTTTATGCACAAATAGAGGGTTTGGCTATGGGGTCACCTCTATCTCCATTATTAGCAGAGATATTTATGACCGCTTTTGAAGATAATCTGTTTAAAAGTAAAAACAAAAAAATAATTTATTGGTACAGATATGTAGATGATGTGATATGTTTGTTTGATGGTTCAGAACGCCAACTTCAATTGTTTTTTAATTATTTAAATTCTATTAATAAGGCGATACAATTTACTATGGATATAAGTCAGCAAAACATAATTAGTTATTTAGACCTTAATATCAAAATTGAAAATGGTAAACATACTTTTAGTATCTATAGAAAGCCTACTTTTACAGATAACGTGATTCACGCCAATTCTCAACATCCAGTTAACCATAAGCTAGCAGCTTTCCATAGTATGTTGCATCGTTTAATTAATATTCCCATGTCAAAGGAGGATTATTTTAAGGAATTAAATTGTATAAAAGAAATAGCTAATAATAATGGGTATGATTACAAGATAATTGATAAAATGTTAAATAAAAAGTTGAAAAATATTGCCAAAAAACATATTTTCCCCAGTGAGTGTGATAACAAATCCACGAAATGGCGGAAAGTAGGTTATGTTGGTCAAATTAGTTATAAATTGGGTAAACTATTGGAAAATAAAAAAAGTTGCAAACCAGCATTTTATGTAGACAATAATTTGGGTAAATTGTTAATTAACAGTAAAGATAAAATACCAAAAATGAGTAAATGTGGGGTTTATCAATTATCTTGTAAAATTTGTAACGCTACTTATATAGGGCAAACTGGTAGAAATTTTAAAACTAGATTAAGTGAGCATGACAGGAGTTGGAGGTTAGGACATGAGGACTCTAGTTTTTCTAATCATTTAAAAACACACAATGTTTCAGATTTTCATGGTAATATAAATTTTGATATTTTACACATAGTCAATAAATCTAAAAAATTAAACCTTCTGGAAAATTTAGAAATTAATAGATTAGTTAAAAATAAAAATGTGTTAGTTTTAAATGAACAATTAGATTTAAGTAATTCCCCACTTTTGAAACCATTAACCAAGTCAAGTCATTGACCCTCCTCTCCACTCCCTTCCTCTACCTTTCTCATCTAGGTTATATGGGAAAACCCAGCTATTGTTATAATGTGTATATATTGTGTACTGAACCTTATTGTTTCATTCTTGTATAAGCCTTGACAATGCTTTAACTAGCGAAACCATGGTCGGCAAGTTTCTATTAAAACATTGTGGTTGATACTAAATAAATAGTTTAACTATAAACTTTATAATATTTGTTTTATTGTAATAATTATATATAATTATTATAATTATGATTTATTTGTAATATTTCTAACAATGCTTGTAGTAAATAAAATTATCTATTTTTATTAGTAGAATGAGTTAATCTGTAGATTTTGTTAATTTGTTTTGTGAACACAGTGCCTTAAAACAATCCTAATTATTTAAAAAATTTCAAACATAATATAAAAACTATTATTAGGTTTTAAATCCACTAACATAACCCAGAATGTGTATGTTGCAAAGTGCTTCTACCTGGTGAGGACACTAAAAACTACGTTAGCTACCTGTTGAGTTGCAACAGGCCAATCAATAACTGCTCTGTGTCAGGTCAGCCGTCTCTGTCTATGCACCTGACCCCCTTCTTTGTAGCAGCAAAGATACAATATAATAGTCTTATGTCAGTGATACATCCACGTAAACATAATTGAAACAGAAATATAGTAATGGGTTTAATATCTTCCATTTATAGTTTTAATTGCATAAAATATTATTACGTAAATACTTTGCGACTTTTTCCAAGTCGTGTGCTACAATTCTTTTCCATAAACAAATTATTAATGTTTTCCTAAATTTTTTTCACTCTTGCTCCCATTTATGTGCTTTTTGGTTATTTCATTTATTATTTATTATTGGTAGTTAAATTATTTTAACTACGACATTATTTTTATATATTTGTTAAAAGGGTCACATGTTCAAAGAATATTTATCTTCCATAAAGCTAACAGTTAAAATTAATTCATTTAGAATGTGTATACATGGACATTACTAAAGGCGTTAATTCGTAATCTCCTATGTTTCCTGGCCTTTTCGAGAAACAAATCTTAGACTTGTTTTTAAGTCTGTAAATGTCATCATAACTTTGGATAAATGTATATACCTTATACTATATATCATGAATATGTGGTTTTAAATGTGTTTTAAAGCATTCTACTTTGATGATATGTTCGAACTCTTTTTCATATTAGTGATTAGTGCAATACAATAATATAAATATTCTTATTTTATTTTATAAACACTTTGGTAAATAATTGGATTAAAGAAAATTCATAGAAATCAAATAATTTAAAATAAAATATTGCAATTATTAATTGTTAATTAATTGTTAAAGTTTTAGCAAGTCTAAAATAAATAAACTTTAAGCTTGGCGACTAAGAAGGAATTATAATAACGATAAACTAATATATATCCTTACACACATATGTTTATTAATCAAACGCCTTTCAACGCCACAGTACACAACTTTAGTGGTTTTTGAGCTACTACGAAGATGGCAACTGAATCTTTTAAATGTGTTTGATGAGTAAATGTATGTGCGTGATAGAATTTGTATTGGTTTATTATTCTTATAATTAATAAGTGTTAAATCTTAAATTTTTTAGAAATTAACATTTAGGCTACCATACCTTCTTTTCCTTTGATGACGTGAAACTTGTCTAATATAGGGTCCTTTTATTAAAATAATGTAAGCACATTATGGTTTAGTTATAGTATAATAACAAAATATATCTATATTTATATAATAATTGTACCATAAGTTAATACAAAATATTCTATTTATCAAGACAAACATATAATTTACATAATATTGTATTCCAAAACTAAAGAGACTGACATTTTTCACAACTATTAAAAAACATTACGATAAAATAAATAGTCAAATAAGTCAGTCATTTTCGATCGAAAAATATATTGTTTGATAAATATTTAGTATATTTTGCCTGAATAAACTGTAGAGGATATATGAAATGTATATACTTTATTTCTAAGATCGTGTTCTAGAAATTCCATTTTTTTTAACGTTTTAAATGCACTACAAAGATATATAAACACAAAAGAGATATAATATTGACAGAATGCGTCGATAATACTTTCGTCTTCGCCATTTTTAGGCGGTTTATATCTTTCTCTCAGAGCTCCTTTTTCCCCTGTTCCCCTGTACTCATAAACACTTTATATTAGACAAAATATAATGTAACTAAAGAAAATGTAGAAAGGATAACGTAGTTCTAGAGAGATATTAATAGATGATTTATGCAAGTGATTTTGTTACTTGTTTCTATCATTCCAATAATTCAATTAATTGTAATATTGACAATATAATGCAACACATTATTAGCTTCAAATCGTAATTATTACGAAAATTGACTTCCAATCGTATGTTTATGTTTATATATATATAGGCTACATTTTGTTTCTATAATGATTGTCCTAAGAAAACAAAAAAAAAATCATTTTGAGTGGTAGTATCCATGTCACTTACTTAAGAGACGTTTATACTCCCTCCGTCTTGTATGACTTACTTGTTACGATCGTTACTCGCTTCGGAATCTACGAGCCATCCTCAGAATTTCGCTCGTAAGATCTCGTTAAAACATTAAGAATAATATAAAAACACAAAAAAATTATTGCTGTAACATACACAATTTTTGAGGAACGACTGAGGAGTATTAACAATTAGTCTTTTCCTTTCGTAATCTACTACCTTCGTTATATTGTATCCCATGGTCTGGACTCGAAGTCAAAATCGTCATTTAACAAATAATCATTTTCATTCTTTTTGATCCCCTGAGTATTTTAAGATTTCTTAAACGACGTCCTCATTTCTGCTTTTGAATATTTAAGTGGTTTAAGTACAGTCCTGAAAGTGGTTAACCCATGGTTAGACTTTCCTCTTCAATAAAAATCTGCTTTTAAGAGTGTTATTGTTTTGTTTCAGTAACAATTCCGATAAGATAACTAATTAGGCGGTGGCTAGAGAATGTAATTTGTTCGTATCTATGAGAAGGTCAAGTGAGATGGTTATTGTTTCTTAACTGGAACTTTGGTGTAAATGTTGACGACATAAACGGAGGTTATATTGATTTTAAATTGAAATGTTTCACTTGGTCAATAAAGCTAAATCTATTTTTAGTATTTGGTTATTTCTAAGTAAAATGTTGTAGTTTATTATAGCCGTTGGTTCTTTGGATATTTTTTCATTGAACTTTTGTAAATTATATTAATGGTCTAATTCGAATAAGTTATATGATTTATGCATTTTCGGTAAGACTGTGAATTGGGGAGCTTGTGTATTTGGTTTTAACATACAGGGAATGTTCTTGTCAAAAAGGTGTGAACATTTATTGAACAATTTATTTAATGCATTTTTTTTAAATTCTGTCGGATCTTTCTTCAACCGTTTTATGTTATTTTCCTTTACTTTTATCAAATTTTGCGTGTATCCATTCCTATCCATTAAAAGAGAGTGTTAACTTTGTAGCCCTTGGTGATGATGGTATTATTTTCTATTAATTTATTCTGTATCTGTTTTAAAGGTTTTTATACTTAAAATACTTTTGCTTTTAATTTTATGCTATTGTTGTTATCGTTGTTGTTGTTAACACTGTTGTTGTTATTATTGCTTAAAAATAGTAAACGATGAGGCTGTTGTCTAAATGTTGGAAAACCCAGAATGAAACGAGGATTTTAATTAACAATAAACTTAATAAACACTAGAATATTATAAATATTTGTTCACCAAATTCTGGACTGTTAGCAGACTTATATTCAATCATTTTCGAAAATAAAAATGTATTATCTATACATATAAATTTATGGAATTTTTTTCCATACGATATGTTAACGACACATCCATTTTATTTAACGGAGCGGTCATGCAGACAAAAATTTTATAGTTTATATAAACTATAATAATCAGTCAATACAGTTTACCCTCGAAACCGAGGTAAAAAATAAACCTTATTTTATAGACATATCGATTATGAAACAAGAAAATCAATTAAATTATATAATATACAGAAAACCTAACACAACTGATATCATTATACACTTAGATTCTAACCCTACCGTCTCTCAAAAAAATTCAGCTTATAATAGTTTTATGCATAGACTGATTACAACTCCACTCACAACAGAAGATATTCAAGAAGTACTCAATACATTTAGATACATTAAGCCGTAGCCTATGGATCACTGATTGACATACTACTAAAATATATAAATAAGTACAAAATAAAAAATGCAAAGAATAGAGTAACAAAATATCATCTACTGAATATGGTAATGTCTCCTTCAAAATCCATACCAACATCCTCAAATAAATATATATAAAATACCCTACTTAAAAAAAAAAATTAAAGTATACTATTATACTAACAAGTGTACAATATACAAAATAACTATATTCCGATATGCAGTTTGAAACAGTTTTTATAAAGGTCAACAAACGGTTTAATAAATGATTTAAAGAGTACCTACCCACAAATATGATTACCATTACTAAATCCAATTATGAGTGATAATTAACAAACATTAACCACCAATATACAGATATGATCACTAACTTAAAATCTCTAGAATTATGTAATAAAGGCAGAGATATAATTATGGAGACACCATTGAAGAATTTTTGAAATATATACAAAGCTTTAGAAAAGAATAAAATAATGTATTAAAAGATAAACTTAACTCCCAGTCCAATTCGTTGTAGGACTCTGCGATAAGGATACAAGACAGCGACGGTACTACAATATAACAAGTAGAGATGACATCTCGTATCTCAGTCGTTCCTCGAATGTCGCGGTCCGCACTTGTCGTGCATGTTATGGCAATAAAGTGTTCATGTTTTGTGATGTAAGTGTTTAGTTTTAATGTTTTGACGACTAGCGAAATTCTAAAGATAGAACATAGATTCTGAACTTATAACGGAATGTTACAAGTCAGTCAAACGAGATGGAGTGAGTATAAATTTATCTGAAAATTGTCTATTTAACCTGTTTATTCTACTACGTATTCTATTAACAAAACCACATTCTATTAAATATAAATACAGAGAGAGAGAGAAAGAAGAGAGAGAGAGAGAGAGAGAGAGAGAGAAGAGAGAGAGAGAGAGAGAGAGAGAGAGAGAGAGAGAGAGAGAGAGAGAGAGAGAGAGAGAGAGAGAGAGAGAGAGAGAGAGAGAGAGAGAGAGAGAGAGAGAGAAGAGAGAGAGAGAGAGAGAGAGAGAGAGAGAGAGAGAGAGAGAGAGAGAGAGAGAGAGAGAGAGAGAGGGAGGGAGAGAGAGATTGAATGTAAATAATAACTTATATAATGTATAATTTGTAAAATAACTAAATATTACCAGTTTGTTATAGCATACTATGATGAAGTCCATTCGTGCTTCATGAAAGATAGACCTGTTTACAATTTAAAATTACAGAGCAAACCATACATGATGATGGATGTACTTGTCTGGTGAACCACTGAACTTTGATAAATTACACAACATTTATTACGGTAACACAGACAGAAAGGACAATGCATACAGAATATATCATTGCCAATATATTTGGCTTAGCAAAGGGACAGAAGCAATTCATCAACAGTCGTTCAAACTTAAATCACGAGGAAAAATTACTTCATTAACTTTATGACAATAAATTGTTAAAATAGTATTTTGTTTAATAGTTTTAATTTATAATTTGTTATATAATGAATAAAACGTAAATGATGTAGTAATTCAACGATATTTTTAGTATACTGTGTTGGATTAATAAAACCTTTAATAAGTGTTGAACGTTATGTGCGTGTATATGTTTTTGCTAAATAATATTAGTTTGTTTCTCATAACATCTATTATTTATGTCAGTACGATTTTCAAGGACGAGAAATCATTGTGCCCACCAAAAAATTAACAGGGTGAACTAAAGCTAGATTCTTGGTTGAGTGGGACTTCATTGTAAAGATTACACGACTTAACCCGCTCGACTGTGGAGCAGCCTTTAATTAATAATACATGTTTAGATTAGGTCAGTAATTTATGACGCAAAACAATATATACTAACCTCGCTTTTCTTCTCCATTTATTTTTCATAAATTTTGACAACTTTAGATACACAGCAACGTTTTTAATTAAAATTATCTAAGTTAAAGACATGAGCATAATAATAAACAAAATAGTACTGCATAAAGATAAGGAAATTAACGAAAGAATAAAATTTAGGATAATATTGTACAGAATGAAGCATTAATTGGCGATTATTTTTATTGTGTCTATTGATCTTAGGATATTATTATACATACAATTGTGTGTATCGTTAGTAGTATAATGTATTCCCTAATAAAATTAAGCAAAATACAATACATATACACCAATACATCTTTGTCTTATTATGTAAGATATATATAAATTAATAGAAGTTTTTTTTTTTTTTTTTTTTTTTTTTTTTTTTTTTTTTTTTTTTTTTTTTTTTTTTTTTTTTTTTTTTTTTTTTTTTTACAAAATATCTCATTTCGTTACAAAAATAATAGAAGTAACAGTTATGGCTATTTTAACTTATATAATTTAATTTAATGCTGTTATTTATCCAAGTCTTTGAGAAACAGTACTCCGCAAAAGTTACAGTTAGATATTACATTAACTATTAAATTGGGTTTCTGTTATATTAAACAAGTTTAGAAGGATAACTTGACTGTTTAGTACAGATCTATATAAACTCAAATCTATTCTAGAAAGGTTTGAAACATTTACTCAACTTATGTAGGTCACATTTTTGGTGTAATTACTATGTTCTAACTTTAAGACAAGCTTTTTTCTTACTTAAAGACGAAAAAGGTCTCGATATTTATCACATGATTAAAAAATGAACAATTAACGTAAAATTAAGACCACTAGTCAAATACCCTAACAGAGCTAGGGTCAGAACATGATATGAGAAGGAATTAATCGACGACTATATGAAGAAAGGTGTTCATGCAGCTCGAGATAAACACGTGTATTCATTATAGGTGATCTCTTGATGACAACAGGTCACTCCTATTTGAATGCTAAAATAAAAATGTATTTCATAAAAAATGTTAAATAAATCTTAGAATTATAAACTATTAATATTGTGAAAATTGGTTAACTTTTAAACTGATTTGTTAATTTTACATGATGGTTACAGTAAATTTTATTTTTTGAAACTTAGATATTCATTTCTCTATACTCGTTAATTGTAAAAGTATGAATGGTAGAAATGGTTGAATATCTTGTATTTCCGATTAAACTTTTACCTTTTCTAGAATAATAAAATACTTGCATAATATATTTTTTCTTATTAAAAAATGACTTAATATTACATAATTTTTTGGAAAAATATGTTGCAGCCAAAGTAATTTTTCTGGTTCTATAAATGATTTAAGAAAGGTTCGTTAAACGACACTTTAACATTGCTGAATATCTTAACCTAATCTATCTAGTAGTTTTGATCAAATTGTTCTGAGATAACAACTCATGTATATAGAACTAAGAACACAAAAAGTACTCATTATTCTTTCACACTAAGCTGCATAAAATACTGATAATATAAATAAATTTTAAATATAGATACATGTATGAGGTTGAGTGTGTTTAAGCATCACTTATTTATCGGAAAGCTGTCATACGTCAAAAATGTTTTATCCTGGTGCCTGGATCAAATATTGAAATCAGTAAATTTTCGTGTTCCAGAGGAAAATATTTGTTTAAATTGCTAAAATTTAATATTTGCATTGGATTATACCTTTACAGCTACGAAGCTATAGTGCGTGATTGGATCGTGTTTATCATAATCTCAAGACTCGTTTATACGCAAGTAAACGCAGATCATTTATTATTTATGTGCCTTCTATTTACAAATTTCGTAAGTTTATTTTCGGTAAGCATAATACATCCTTCAGACTTTATAATCTATAATTGCATATAGATATGCAAATATTGAGATCTTGTTTCTGCAAAGTCCTTGGATACAAAACCCTCTCCGGAGAGCGTACCCAATTGGTAGGAAGTTAGTTAAAAAATTTAAAGAATGTATAGATATTACAGCAAGAACTAATTCCCACTTTTAACATGTTTTAAAAGTAGATGCGTTTTCATATGTGTGACTGTTAAAATAGCAGGGTTGAAACATTTGCCTTAAATCTAAAAATGCATAGTAAACATATATTTATACTTATTTTGTAAACTTCAAAAACGTAAATTGAAGGGTTATGAAACAATAATAGAATTTCCGACACAATTGTGGATTTTTTCCCCCCTACCTTATTGACCAACTTAGGCAACGCAAACATAAGTATTGTAAATAAGTATTTAGTAAGCATTAATTAGTGAATTGCTGAAAAGGAATAATCTGTACCACTACTTCAAAAATAATTAGTAATTGTAATTTTATTGTTTTAAAATTTCATTCAAATATCCGACTTTTTAAACATAGGAAAAATTGCAACCATGATTTTTTATGTAATATGTGTCGCTCCGTTACCAAAGATGACGGAACTCCTCTATTTCATACTCGCTATAACGTCTCTCTTGACCAACTATTGTTCTCTAATTGAATAGTGACTCTAATAGAGTATTTGGGGGCTACTACTATTTTATGCTCTTTTCTTCTTTATTTAAGAAAAAAATTACTACGAGTCTTAACAATAGGAAAAATTATCCTTAAAATATTAATATAAGTGTAAACTTTGAATGTACGCCTACCAAATTTTTAAATTTAATTTAAGGTTTTCAAAATATATAATATTTTTTATCCTTTTATTTACCAGTCGTAATAGTAAATACAAATGAGGAGGTGTTTTCAAAAGAAGGAGTGTTTGCTTGGAAGTTGTTATGTGGATTCTGCGTGTAATATATTCATCAACACGCTTTTTACAAAGAAGATTTTTCCAACGAGAGTTCTCTTGTTAACGAAATTAAATTAATGTCTTTCTTTTCATTTTTATTCTACCAAAAGTTTGGACTTAACTTAATTAAATTTTAACACATGAACATAATTAATAATGATATTCTAAAAGATAGAACATACAGTACACTATTAATTTTATTTATAAGAATCTGCGATATAATATGTGTGTTAGGAACGGGTTTTTCTAGTGTTTGTATACAACACATTTTATTTAAATATATTTAATTTATGTAAATTATACAGGCAAAGTCAATGAAATGATTTTCTAATGAATCTCTTGACTTGGAAACACCTTCATTTTTATTCTACTATAAAGAACTAAACAAAACAAAACGAAATTAACCAACGCACATGAACATGTAAATCATATATCTGACAACACTTATCCATTGTTTATGTAAATTCTGTAATTATTTTAGCATTTATGTTATAATTTATTCTTTGATACATATTTCTTGTAAGAATTGGCTATACTAAAAAATAAGAAATTTATAAAAAAATTAAACATTTGGTTATTTGTCAAATACAAAAAAAAGTTACTGCTTAAAATTAACTAGAGGTGGGAAAAGAATAACATATTTTAAAAATGATTGAATCCCATGTATAATAGAGTATAACCTCAAGTGAATACGGCTGGATCTACACTTTCTCCATCTAGTCTTGAGTTAGGTCCCTCTCGTTAGTGTTTTTCATCAGGTCTCTCTTCACCAAATTTTACCCAGACTGAGTTTTCGAGGGCGAGTGGTCTCTATTTATGTTCTTGAGTTTCTTCTTTTTTTTTACAGCAATGAAGACCGCGAGTTATTGTGCTTTTAAGCAACCAAATATTAATTAAATAATAAACTATATTAATGTAATAGCTGCAATTACTGTAATTACTGTAATTATACTGCATTATTATTAATGTCTGGAAAATATATAACACTACAAACACAAATATCAAAAAAATGTTGGTATTTGATATAACTTGATATTAAAAGACCAGCAGTGTTTGTAACGATTGCAATCTAATAGAAATTAATATATCTTGTAGATAATATTAACTTTATATTTACACGAATAATTAGCTTTTTTTTTAAATGATTAACAAAAATTCTACTATTTAAAAAATAATCTTATCAAAGAGGTAAAAATAAAATGATAACATGTACATGTTATATTATACTTTTCCAACAAATAACTTTATTAGAAGAAATGAAAGTAAATAAATGCAAATTGTGAAACAGAGGTTTAAGAGAACGGCGTAACACAAAATTAAACATGAAAAGTCTTCCCAGTTTTGCAATGTTTACTTGAAGCCAATCTAAGAATTTCAATTTCAATATAACTTTTGTTATTAAAGTAAAGGAAAAGTTAGCTTCCCAAGTCTTTCAAAGTTAGGAATTGACGGTCTCTATAGTATCATTTATCTTGCAGCATCTACATGTAAATAAAAAACTTGCATTAACTTTCACTTCCCTATAAGTCAGATACATAATCTATTCTGGAATGAAACAATTAATAAAGCAGTATATTATTAACATAGCTCTTTTATATGTTCATTAGATACACCCATTCGATGATAAAATCATTAATGAACTCATTGGTAAAATTTATAATAGTATTTGAAGGTGTATTGAGAGAATAAACGAAATAATAAATAATTATATCAATTACAGTTTTGTTTCTGTTATTGTGGTTAAGGGAAATTTATTCTGACATTTAATTTAACAGAAATAAAACCATAATAGTCCCACAAACACCTTTTATTAGGATAATAGTCAAGAAATCGAAAACAATCGTTCATGCTAGATTCACTTATAATGGTTCAATTTTTCAATTAGTGGGTATAACAAAAGTATGTTATTTTTAAAAGAAACACCAAAAATACTCTTTTTAGTAAGTAAACTAATGTAACTATTTCCAACAAAATCTGTTAATTATTTAGTTAATTATTTAAGGTAAAAATGAAATAAAATAATTTCCAGGTATAAACTATTTCTGATAGCTACTGCAATAGGTTTTTAGCTAATCATAAAATACAAAGAAATTGTGATGGTACAATATAAAATATATATTGTACCAATATATATTTATAACAATATTTTCTTTATTTAAAGTATTGTAAGAACTCAAATAAAACATGCATCTTCATCTGGTATATGGTATATTTTTAGTTTATTTTATATTTTCCTATAGATGTTTCAATTTACTTACAACTTTTTATTTTGTTACAGTGTCTATATTATAATTTAGACATAAATTATAGTATCCACTCATTCATATTTTATTGTTTCCATTTCACAAAAATCATTGAATTCTGGATATCCGATTTTACGAGATTCGGCGTTATGATTCAGTTTAGAATGAACTGAGTTAGAAAATATAGGCTGAGAGGGACCAATCTAAATGGGTATGTTTGTGATAAATGTAAATATTGTATTGATAAAAATGAAATATTCAGTATTTTATTTCTTACGGTAAATACAACTAAATTAATGTTTAAATAAAAATAAAATTTTATGTGTATATATACTGAGAATGTTAATAATGCAATTGATTCTAATTTTGATTCAGGTCTGTGTTTTTTATATTCAAACATACTACTGTACAAGCATTTCCAGACTGACATAAGGGCATATAAAGACATACAAGTATAAAACATTTGTTCTTTATAAAAATTATTGAAAATATAAAAATTATTTTAAAGCAGAACACAATTTTTACTCCTGAGTCTAACGCAAAATTGTTGCATAAATTATATTTTATACACTTATGCTTACACCTAAATTTAATGGTAAAAATATTGCATTAGAAGTTTTCCATAATCAAAAAGTTCATTATAACGTAAATATTTTGTTTAAAGCGTCACATAACCACTCCCTGCACCAAAATACAAAACATTTTGTTTACATTTCCTTATTTGGGCACAAAATAATCACAACTGCCTGTATTTATTCATACAAATATTACATAAATTATCTTATATGTGCCTCTTCAATCACATTTCCTATGCAAAAAAGTATAGCAAACCATTTAATGTAAAGTGTAATGTACTGGATAAACACAAAATATTATTTCATAATATTTTTTCACATACAATTACATTTACATTAACTCGTAAAAAAAAAAAATACTTCACAAATCATCCCTCATGCACTTATAGTCACATTTCACTTAACGCGAAAAGTTAGGAAACTATTATCTTTTTCAGGTAACATGATCTGCATTTAAATTCAATACGTTTTCCAAAAATTTGGATTATTTGCACTCACAACCAAACCTATATTTAAACACTAATATTTTTCACAAACTGTCATATATTTTCTCCTAATCGTAAATTTTATCACATGATAAACTGTTTCACAAACTATTTTATTTGCACTCATAGTTTCACTTGAACAACCATTATTGCATTAAATCAATAAATTACGGCACAAATCATGACGCATGCACTTAAATTATAACTATAACTAAAATCCAGAAGTTATAAAAAATCGCAATCGTAATCACTAACTCCATTTAAAAACAAATTTATCCATCACCCCATTAACTTCACTCAAATAACAATTAGCCTACATTTATTAAGAAAAATAAATAAGGTCCCCCAAAGTTATACTTGCATTTAAGTGACCCAGTAAAACCTATCTCATAATTGTTAATGTCATATTCTAGTACACTTTTCTCAGATGGTTCTAAAATTTTAACACATGTCTTTAACGCCTAGAAAATATTAAGAAGAATTAAATAAATAAAGAGAGCATTTGGTTGAGTAATATTTCGGAAAATTCAATATATTCTAAAATGTATACATTTATATTGAGTTAATGACTCCATAATATTCAGAATCGTTTATCTTCTTTAATTTATATGTTTTTAAATTATTTATTTTAGACATAATAATGCAGCAATATAGTTTTTAACTTTACTCTAGTACAAAAATAAAACTTGCAAAATGTGTGATTTATACAGGCTGGAAGAACCCAACTGTACAGGAAAAACCAGAAGATCTGAGATTCAAAAAACTACACTTCGGCACCGTGATCAAAATCTTTCATAGGCTTTCATTTACCCCTTGAACTAAAATGCAAATAGATTCCACAATTAATTATTCATACGTGTCTTTTCAACTATACATGGTCTTAATCGAAAAATGTTGCAAAACCCTTTTAAGTTAACTCGCAATTTCAACTGAACTTAAACTCAACAGTTTTGCACACAAAGACTTACGTGTGATCCTATATTTACACTTAAGAGTGTTTAGTAAATTATTAACTTGTAAACAATACAATAGCCTATAATATTTAAAATCAAGAATTATGAAGTAACTTCCGCATTACGGTTTTCATACAAATCAGAAAAAAAACAAAAAAAAAAACAATGATTGATATTTTTTAAAACACATTTATTAGTTTGAAAAAGCTGTAATTAAACTTCAGTTTTGACAGGAATTGTTTTGACAAACAATAGAGGCGTCATAAGTCTGTGGTATCTTTCATCATGACGTGTAATTCAATAACATGAAATGTAGGTGACGCATTTCATGGCTGCGAATTTTTGTCTTTGTTCGTAATACCCAATATTATTCACTTATTCTGAACAAAATTTAAACTGACCACTTATAATTTGATACGGCAAAAATCTGTCCAGTGCGAAAACTGAATCCCTTATTGGCCTTCATATTTTCATGTATAAAAGAACTTGTTTTCTTGAGTTAGAACATTACTACTCTCCATAAACGTGTGCAAATCAGTCCTACAGTGACCGTATCTGTTCATATTTACATAGACCAGTACCTTGAGATATCTATGACTCTAAACTCACCATGACGTGCTGTGTTTTTTCAATAAAAGATAGTTTTTGAAAGTCAGCAGTCTTTAAAATTCTAACGGCATTCTTAAACTACGCGAAGAACTATAAAAAAGTAAAATGAATTGTAGTCAAAATTTTTCCAATATAAATCAATGTCCATATGTTATCAATTTATTAGAGCTGATTTTAGTTATATAAATATATGATAAATAATTTATGTTTATATAAAAAGGAATATGGATTTATTATTTAACATTATCGTATAACGCAGAAGTTCTTAATTAGTGTTTTAATTTAGTTAAAAATCATTATTTTACTTGATAAATGTTTTTACAAACCTCGACCTTTTGACAATTAATTACTGTAGCTTATTCAATGAGTGAAGTGTAAAACCGTTTTTTCTATTCACTTAAATTTCTTAGCTAACTACTTAAGTAATTTGTGAAAGATATGTAAATTTATAAAAAATTTTACAATAAATTTGATAACTTACGTGGTGAGCTGTTTAGAATAGGATATAGCCTAGTTATAGGTAATCACTCGAGAGAAGTATGTGCGTGTGTATAGAGTAGTTATATTGTGTAAATGAGATTAAAGAGTAATTATAATATTGGGTATGTGTCATATATCTGTCATATATTTTGTAAGATATTATATATCTAAATTGTATGAATGTTCATGACAGGTGAACGTGTGTAAAATATGTTCAGTGTATGTGTGTGTGCATGAATGGTAACACTTTTCTAGTAAAAATGCATGTGCTTGTGTATGAGTATATGTTTCAAACATCTGATTTTGTGTTTGGTGTGCATGACTGGTTTTATGTAGGTTTATGTGCACATATTATGAATTAAATATTTTATTAAAAAGAGTGCGTATTTGTGTGTTTGTATTTAGCTCTAAAGATCTTATTTCTAGATGAAACGAATAATGATGTGTTAATTATACAACGAAACACATCTGGCTTTCTGTTTATATCAGGCTGTCAGCATTTAAGGTGTATAACCTAACAATAATGTATTGACGCAAATTTGGATAGAACAGCATTCTATCAATTGTCAAGATTTACAACTTTTTTTTAGCATATACTTGATGACTACAGAGCTGGAGGTGTTTTGGTTTATGTTGATAATAAACATCATAAGTAATCATAATCCGGTTTCTTTTGTATCAGCAGATATTTATCAGCTTAAATTTATAAGTCAAAAATTGTAATTTCAGCCATCTCTTAGTTTTTAGATTTTAAACAAGTCCAGAGATTTATTGAATAATTAAATAAGATTCTATAGTAATCAACATTATTCGGGTTATACAGATAAAGAAACTTATTATTGAAGCAAATGTATAAATCTTAACTAGATTACAACACACTTAATTATTAACTTCTTTTTTCAATTGGTCTAATGTTAATAAACTTGAGGACTCATCTTACGCTTTTATAAAATACGGAATAGGTGTAAAAATAGAAAAAAAAAATCAATTTTCATATACTATACCCAAATTGTGTATAAAAGCTGTTGGATAAATGATAACCTGTCAAGCAAATAAAAAATAAAATAAAATTTTAAAAAAAGAATAAAAAAAGAAACAAAAACCAACCTAAGTGATATTACCTTAAAATCAAATCAAGTTTTAATCAATTTAAATGTAAATTGCAATGTGACATACCAGATACTAAGCACAAATAATTATTATGAAAGTAGCTTTGATAAATTAAGGTAATACCAATGAACCAGCAGTGGAAAAACAAATAACATGAGAAAGATTTTTGAAATATCAAATTATTGAAATATTATGAAGTATTGTCATTGATCAATTGGAGATTGTAAATATATATAAATATATAGTTATAATAGTTATTTTTTAAATTCATTTGACTCTGAGCAAGTTTCAATCTACAGATTCAATCGAAAATTGTATTCTAGTCTATTCTAACCTGTAGATTCTTATGAAAGTTTAACATCATTAATAACTTAAAATTAGGCAAAGCTAGTGGAATTGATGGAAATCTAGAGGATTATTCGACAGAATCTATGCAAATTTTATTTCTTATGAAATCAATTTAGGTTTTACTACCTGTATCTTTCCTAAGAAACTGAAACAGGCACAGGTGGTTCCTATCTACAAATGGAAAAATTAAAATCAATAATATTAGACTCAATCTAATGTTTTTTAAATCCTAGAAAAAGCTAGGAGTATTACAATATTAGAATTTTAGATAAAAGTATATTGTTTGGTAAACATCACTTCGGAATCAGACATGACCTCATCACGGAAAATGCACTCCTACAATTTGTATCCAAAGTCTTCGAAGGAATAATATAGAAAGAAACTGGAGAGCGGAACTTTTAATTTTAATTTCAAATTGTTTTGATATAGTAGATCATTCTATTTTGTTGGGCTATTGTAATTATATAAAAAAGGAATTAAATTTTTGAAATAAATATTATTTTTTTACTTAATTATTTACTTTATTAGTCTATTATTATTTAACATTACGGAACAGTAATATAATTTAGTATTTAAATATTCACCTCATTTTTCTTAAACAATGTAACACAGAGATGTATGTAGGAAAGGTTGTGTAATATGTATCATCATAAATTTACTTTACAATGAGCTATGTAGTGTTTTAGGAGATTGTTAAATAGAGTTAATTCATGTAAACCAAATCAAAGAAACATAAATGTCCTAACTTGGCCCAAAATAGATGTTAAAAGATCTGAATCTTCAAAATAGTTGAAACAAGAGTAAAATGACTATCTGAGTATAGATTTAATCACCTGCACAATCTCCTCTTTCTATCATGGTACAACCATCTCTTGATCCATTTTTTTTTATATATATACAAACAGAGAGTATGATAAATTATCTTTTAACTGGTTCAGCATCTAATTGAAATATGTTTGCTATACCAAGAATTTGTAATTTAAAATGTTTTTATTTTGGATCGCGCACTGCATCAATGGGAGTTGTCCATCACTGGACCGCGCGTATTTCTAGTCGAGTATGGGAGTTTTAACTTCACAAATCAGTGATTATGATAAATAAACAAAAATGGTTTTCTCATAGAGTTGTATTAATGTTAAAAGATTACTATTTTGGTATAAACTATTTGTAGGTTAGCTGCTTTAAATGGCAGTTTTCTGTGTCGTAATTAAAAACCCATCACATGCAATTACATCTCCTTCCAATAAACACTGAACATATGCAAAATAAACCAACCTGATTTCATCTGAATTATTAAAATATTAATAGTAAAATATAGCAAATTTCACAACATGTTACAACACACAACTTTACCTTGAAGTTTATTTTATCGTCGTACTCTTGCTCGCTCCGCTCATGTCGAGTATTTCCCATTCAGAATAAGTTCAGATTTTTTGGATTTTAAGTTAGAATACTTTGTTACTTGTCTGATTTTTTTAAAAATTTAATTCGCTGTGTTAACTTTTAACCTGGTCGTGGAGATTATGTGTTGCTGAAAGAACAACCTAGAAGACTGGAAGTCTAGGCTGAATAATAGTCTGGCTTGGTCTGAGCGTTCTCTTCACCAGGTTCAGCAGCCCGAACTCGATGGAATACCCTCTTACGATTGAAACACCTTCCAGTATTTATATTTACTTTACAAGTAACCGACTAACTCCAACTCTAAATTACTATTAGTTGTCTACTATTGGTAATCGCTGGGGTGTAGAATCTTATACCCAACTTATCTGCAGTTTACTTAGATGAGAATTAAAATGAAATTTTATTTTATAAACAATTAGAATGCTTTTAATGAAATTTTAGCTATTCTAAAATTTGAGACTTTATGTTATTTATGCAAAGCTTCTACTTTCTCTGCTTTTTATGTTAAATTAATGAAGTCGACAAAAGTGTGATTTGAACAACAACAGCACAATTATTTGAACACAAAAATTTATAAACAATATCAACAATCCTGCAAACCTAAAACTATGAAACTAATTATATGCTTTAATATGAACTCGAATCGGTTTTATTTTCTATGGAAAAATCAAATGTTTTAACTAAATCAAGAAGAAATACCAAACTATATATTTTGGTTTACTTCTTACAAAAAACATACTGATTTATTTTGTATTTTGGAATTTTTTTTTTATTACATTTCCGTGGTGTAAAACTTGTTAAAAAAGACCAACAATTCAAAACTTTCTTTTTTACCTAATTTCATATTGAATATAATCTTCTTGCTGCACTCCTTGTATTCAAGACAAAGTAACTTCTCACTGATGTTGTTTACTCTTAACATTCTGACACATTATGTTTGATATTTTCTTGACAGTTAACGCCAAGTCAGGGAAATAAATATCCTAGAAGTCTATCTTTATGTATCTCAGCATTACTTATTTAGTGTTTTGAAAGTGAAATTGATCAATATTTCAATATTTACCATCCTTTATAAAGTTTTACTTTTATTAATATTTCAAGAGAATAAATCTCAATAATGAATAACAAGCTTGTAACAAACTTAAGAATAAAATGAAAAACCCAATATAATAATTATAAAGTTAAATAACTGAAATTGTTTAATAAGATAACTGGTTAAGAAGAAAACAAAACTATTCACCTCAGCATCATTATATTATTGATTTATTGGAAAATTAACATAACTTTTGATAGTATAACCCATGTTATAACAACTCAAATTATAACTTATAACTCAATTTGTAAACCTTGAGCATAAACAAAAAGTACTTATATACACAAATGATAGCAAGTCTCCGATTAAAAAGCAATTATTAATATGAACACTCCACCATTGTCAAATAACATTATATCTAGAATTGCATCACTGTTAAGCTACATAATTAGTTAAACTCCTGTAGATTCAGAAATTACGCAGTGTCCTGGCGAAGAAAGAAAACATGAGGCTCATCACATAATATGCTATTTTGGTGTGGATACTTAATGTGGGTTTTAATCTGCATCACCCAAGCTCTTCCTGGCTAAGAGGCATTTGGTCAGTACCTGTACAAGTATAACATTAAAAACTATTTTGTTTGTATGTACAGGTTATTGTAACAAAATAAATAACATCCAAAATAGAATAATAAATCCGTAGTTTTAAGATACGACTTAGAATCAAACTACATAGATTTGAGGTCTTGATGTAGACCTTAATTGAAAATGAAGCTATATTAAAAACCTTCACCCTGATGAAATCATTTGTAAGTGGTCTGGAATGCCTCAAAAGGATTTGGGTGCCACTCTCCGCCGGAGCTTGGTCCACTGGTGTCCCCTTTCCCCTCCAAACAAAATTAAAAAATTGGTTAGGTAATTAACTAAATCCTGAAATCTGGGGATTGTTTTGATTTTTTTAAAGCCGTGATTGACCTTACTACCATCTACTTCTGATGCACTTCTTAACAAATATCTATAATTTGTTTCATGGACAATATTGATAAAAAAATCTGAATAAAATTAAATAAAATTCATTTATATTTTAACAAAAGAAACGTCTTGTGATCTTAATCAAACAAATGAATCAGATGTATAAAATACGGAGGAGGAGAAGGTCAATTTATTGAAACTTAAAACAACGAATATTAAGATCGATTATTTCTAATCATCTACTGCGTCATAAAACTTTCATTAGGTCTGAATAGGCCACCATAGAAAAACAAACGCGTTTTTTTCTACATCTCGAAGGTGCTTTGTGAGTAATTGATTAATTCTTTAAACTCTATATTAATCTCTTTTTTTGGGTCAAACTAACAAGAATCGATATGTAGACTAAACACAGAATTTTATGACCATCGACTCCCAATAACTTTAAGGCTGTGGCGGGGTATCGATAGGAAGAGTTGACTCTTTAAATAAATAGTGATTTTTATGCAGAAAAATGTAACATGAGTTGTCTAATCTGTAAACAATTTTGATGCCAACTTTAATGAAAAATGGAAAATGCTATTGTTATACCAGTTTTAAAATAACAGCTGATATTTTAAACAAGTAGATTTTCTTCGATCGTATTTATTAACAAACCTGTACAAAACTTAAAAGAATCATACCACAAATCAACCACTTTTCCAAGTTTCATTACAATTGGAAAATTCAATAAAAATGTATCGCGCAATGTAAATAACTTCGAAAACATAAAATATGTTTGATTTTAAAAAAAACATATAGTTTCATAAAGCCAATAAATAAACTTAATTGCGGTGGTATGTATTTAGAAAAAACAATTCCTTTCTATGTAAGCTATTCTAACAGATAAAAGCGTATCTGTAAGCTATTCGGTGTAGTTTATATTTACAAAGATGGAGATAAATGTATTTAAAATTCCAACATGATGATCTATACTTCACGCTGGCGAATTTAATTTCCGCTCATGTGAGTTGTGATAAACCAACATTCAATTAAATAACACTCCCGTGAAGCGTTTATTAAACAAAAACTTACATCTTAATTTTACCTAAAGTACTTTCAAAACTTTAAAAGCACGTTCTACTTTAATGAGAAGGTGTCCAGATTAGCTTTTTTGCGGTAACAGTTCCAAACTTTGATTCAAAGTATGTACTTTAACTTTTTTCGAATTATTTTAGAATATTGTATTACAGTAGTGAGAAAATACAGAACTATAGACAAGGGATATCTTGTTATTTACAAATGTCGTTTTCCAAATATGTATAAACTTTTCTTTGTTAACTTGTTTTTGAGGAAGCTGCCAAAAACACCAAGTTATATTTCAGGAAAATCAGCTTAAACGATTTATTTCAAAATGTAGCGTATGAAAACAAAACCATACGTATTAGGTTGTCATATATCTTTAAAATGCTGGGTCATTATGAGCTGTTGTTATAAAAAATATAATATATCCTACTAATTTTTGTGATATGCGTGAGGGTTATTGAATCAAACCCGTTAGAATAATCAAATGGAAAAAAAAAAAAAAAAAAAAAAAAAAAAAAAATGATACGGTTCAAGCATAAGTGTTAAATAGATATACCACAGTCATTTATAAATTGATGCAATTAAATAACATTCACGATTATGACTATTGTTATGGTATAGGCGAAGAAAGATGAAGTTATTTAAAAATCGGTAAATAATTGTTCAACATCTTATTTATATGTTTATTTTAATATTACAAAATATGTTATGGGCCGTATGAAATGTATCAGTAATAAAGATAATGTCAATTTGAAATGACACCAAAGATTCATATTGTAATTATTTATTTGATTTTGTTGAAAGGTGTTTGAGAAAGTGAATGTAATGTTTTTGTACAATTTAATTTTATAAAGCTTTTCTTTGTAACAATAAATTGTACGGATTAGTCATTTTGAAGAAGTATTGAACTTCACAGTGTCTAACGTAAAATTTTAATGGTATTACAAACGTGTAATATTATTATAATTATTTAGTAATATCAGAGAAAACTTATTGAACATTATTACAGCGAAACTCCTACCGTGTCTGTTTAAGTTGTATTGTATAGCAATGTCCATTTACTAAATTGTTTGTACATGATGGTACACACGTATGAATCGTAATTCTTCAAAATTAATTAAATCAATCTTGTATTATGTTTATCCAAGTCTTTATATCAGTTTGTCCAAGCGCCATGCTTGATAGGGATGCAACTATTATATTGTTTAAATTAGCATATATATATATATATATATATATATATTAAAAAAGGATCATAAAATTAGGGAACACTTACGAATAATCTTAACAAAATTAGGCTTTTTAAATAAAAACAATAATTAAAATACGCTATTATTGTGAATAAAAATATTTTACCGAACATTTAACTAGTAATTAATAATATGTTCAATGAGCACTGTGGTGAATGTGAACACTATAAATCACTGAATCCCCTACCACAAGTTTTGTCTATTATTGTTAGTTGGTTTTCTGTATATATCAAATTCAATGTTATGTTCATAACTAATACATAATAAGTCTAAAAACGGTAACCTGTTATTCATTTCAAATTCATCTGTAAATTTAAAACTCGTGGTAGGTGATTCAGTGTCTTATAGTGTTCAGTTAAATGTAATCATAATTTAAATCACCAAATTAAGGAATACATAATTTCCAAGAACACAAACTTAATTAAACTTTTTATTGAAGAAAGTTGTGTTGTCGTTAAATTATTTATTGAAGTTTTCTCAAATTTAGGTCATTATAGTGAAAAATTTAAAGTAGGCCTATTAATAATTTAAATCAACATCCGAAAAAAACGGAATTTTTCTAAAAAATAAACACTCCATGGAAGTGTTTATTGTAGGAAGTTGTGTTTTCCCTAATTTAGTAGTTGACATTTTCACAAGTATTGCTCATTATAGTGAATAATTTAAAGTAATATAACATTAACTCACCAAATTAAGAACAGGTTTTTTCTTACAAAAACACTTTTATGGAAATGTTTATTATAGAATGTTGTGATTTCCTTAATTTAGGGATTGAAGTTTTCACAACTATTACTCATTATAGTGAATGATTTATTGTATTAATAACTTAAATCACCAAAGTAAGGAATACATAATTTCCCACATAAAACATTTCATAGAACATAGCACTGTTTATTGTTGAAAAAGTGTTTTCCTTTATTTAGTGATTAATCGCTTTATATGTTTTGTTCATTATTGTGACAATTTCAATGATTTCATAATTTTAAATCACCAAATGAAGGATAACATATTTTCGCACGTGACTACTCTGAACTTCGGTGAGAATATATGGACGCTTTGCCAAATGAATGACCAACACCAAATGGTTCAATTTCTATTTTATGTGTCAAAAATGGTTTGTTGTTTTGAAGACGTTTATTTTATATAGATACCAAGACTTACAATCATATTATTAAGTGCATAATATTATACCCTTCATCTGTATGAGAGATATTGAAGCAATATAAACTTCTTTTATAAAAAAAAATAGCAAAATAATTTATTTGTTGCGTCATACTTTTTGTTTCCGCCTAAAAATGCAAGTTGTGTAAAGTGTGTATACATTTTGTAAGAAATTATAATGAGTAGATAACTATTCTATCTACGGTGTTGTTGCAGATATAAATTTCTAGAGTACAAGTCAGGGACAATCTTGTTTTGCGCATGACCGCTATGTTTTATAATGAAATATCAAGAAAGTAAAATGTAAGTTATTACATTAGCAAGACTAAAAACATGAAGCCATGTTACCCCATCTTTTATAGTCGACTCGTACCGGGCAGATAAAGGGTTTCAATATCTACCTCATATTTTGATTGTGTGTATCTAATAGAGACACTTTCTGTTATAAAGTATTATATTGTTATTTAAAGCAACATGTTTAGTGACGGTTTGTTGTTGCAGAGGCCAAAGTTTGCTTCTGTTTGTATTACCAAAAGCATAGAGCAGATTAGTTTATTATATTTTACGCAATGATAACTCGATATACTTTTGTAATCTATTTTATGGTTACAATTTAAACATTACTTAATAAAAACAAGTAATCAAGGCTATTGTGAAAAACAAAAACATAATTTATAGATTTTTTTTCATACTGTAATAAAAGTGTGTCAGTAATTAAATGTGATTAGAAAAATAATGTGTTTGAAATACCGGCGAAACACTAAACAAAATATGGCGGAAAAAAACTTGCACTTTATCCGCTTGTCGCCCTTAATCAGTACGACAATCTGACACGCTCTACGAACACGCATGAGATTTAAACCAACAGATTGTCGAGACTATAACACAATTGAATATCGAATATACAAATACGGATAATCACTTTTCAATAAACGATTATTTTATATTGAAACAATTTTACTGTAAATTTTTATTAATTTTATTGTCTTGAATAAAATACAATGCTACAAACAATATATATATATATATATATATATATATATATATATATATATATATATATATTAGAAACAGTGGAGAAGCAATACAGTAAACTTGCTTTAAATATGTCATATTAACTTCATATTAAATAGATTACCCATCACCATGATATGAGTTAAAGCTCTAAAATTATGATCTCTAGTGGTGCCTTCTAACGGCCCACTGCTGATACCTTCAAGGGCAGCAAACCAGTCCATTTTGTGTGTTTTAAGAAAAAAATATCTGAACTGAAACTGAAATAGAAAATATACAGCGACACACAATAACATCACTATATTATTATGGTAGACCTAATACCATCAGTAGCCTAACATAATCTAACCTAATAAAACCTAAACTAACTAACACTACCAGTAGCCAGAGGTTTACATTTAAACGTAATAATTACAGTACTAAATTACAAACTAATTACTGTACAAAATAAATTTAAAAACTTGGAATTAATTAGTTGTATCGTGGGCAATCCAGAAAGTAACAGACGTTTTTTCCTGGCGCGGCAGTGGGCGGGGCTAGCGCCGCCATCTTGGCGTCAGAATGTTTCTACACTCAGTACGCAACCAGCGGTGGTAGCTAGAGCATCGTTCCTATTGTGTTTTTTTATACAGTGGAGTTTTAAAATGAGCGCTGTGATTGAAAATCCCGTCAGTTGTGATTTTCAGTGAGTGATTTTCGTTGACTTTCTTGAACGTGGCCAAACAATCAATTCAAAGAGGTATTGTGAAACACTCCAAAAACTAAGACGCGTGATACGAAACCAGCGTCGGTGAAAACTTTGCGGTAAAGTTTTGTTTTTCCATGACAACGCCCGTCCACACACGGCCAAGCGTACCCAAGAGCTCTTGGATGGTTTTGGATGGGAAGTTTTCAATCATACGCCGATTTGGCGCCAAGCGATTACCATCTGTTCGCAGTGATGAAGACATGGCTCGCTACGCAACGCTTTGACACTGACGCTGAACTCCATGATGGTGTAAACCAGTGGTTGAACTCGCAGGCGGCAGATTTCTACAAAGAGGGCATTGAAAAACTTGTACCACGTTATGATAAATGCCTTAATTTTGATGACGATTAAGCAGAAAAATAGCTTAAGTGTTTACCTTCAAAATATGCCTATAATATTTTTTTTTTCTATTTTTTTATATTTTATTTCAATACGTCTGTTACTTTCTGGATAGCCCTGGTATTAAAATACTGCTACGAGTAGATGTTTTCAAATCTACTTCTGATTTTCATAAAAATTAATATTGTAAAGCGATTGACGAAAACATTATTTTAACTCTGTATTGTGTTATTGACATTTTAAAACGTTTTTGTTACTTAAATATGTTCAAAACTAGAAGAGAGGGCTTTTAATGTATAAAATCTTACTTTAATATATTTACTTTAATAGCATCAGCAATCCAATGTTTTAATTGTGTGTAAATTGCAATTCTATTTCTTCATTTTCTCGCTTTTAATAATATATTTAAACAAGATATGCATTAGATTGGTGGTAATCTTCGTAAATTATACATTATTATTGTTACGTAATTCAAACAGATACTTCTAAGTACAAACTATTTTGCGATACAAAATATTGAGAGGAAAGTAGTTTTTACACCAATTTTTTGAGAACTTATAACTGATGTCATATTTTGTGAAATTTTATTGTTTTTATATTTTGTAGCACTGAGTTGGGCTTTAGTATACCTAAAGAGTATAATTACAGGCCACCATTATGATCAATAAAAATATAAGAAATACAAGAAACATTAATAGAGAACTTTCCCTACTCTTTTACGTGATATAAAAAAAATTGTTATACAAAACTTTTGAAATTCGCCACCATTTTTCAGTGTGGTTGTCGAGTTCTTTTTGTTTAATAACATGTTTTTTCAGTGTTTTTCAAGAGAACAAATAACTACTTATTAATAAATCTACTATTAATTTAAGGCCTTTTGAATAGATGTCAGATATATATTGGATACAACTGTTTTAAGGTAGAATTAAAATAATTTACTAAAATACACTTTTACCCATCCAAATACCATGTAGGTCTTATAGGTTTTAACAAATTATGTTTCAGTTAAATTCACGCACTAAAAATGATATTAACAATAATTTTCCGATATTTCATGGGCTTTGGTTCTTAACGGTTGAGCTTATAAAAACGTAGAATAAATAAAGTTTTATATTACATGTTCTATCGAAAAACAACAAAAAAACCAGGTGTTGTTGTTTCAAAAATAAACTCACCACGATTTAGGAAAATAGCGGTAAGTTTTCAAAATTTAGATTACATATTTTTAAATCCCAATAAACAGTAAAGAAGGTTCCCTATATATATATATATATATATATATATATATATATATATATATATATATATATATATTCGTGTCTCTTATAGTTTTAGAGACCGTAAAGGTACCAACTTGAGATTATTACCCTGAATATATAAATATCAAATTTATTTAGTTTTGATCTCATTTGTATACAAACAAAAATTAGAAGAAAAATAGAAATAAAATGTACATTTCGGTTTATTATAACCCTTGTCAAACGTACAAATGAACCTAGGCTATATATATATATATATATATATATATATATATATATATATATATATATAACAACAGCCAGATGGTTCTTACTTCATAAACAAGATGTCATTTTATTTTTCATCCTATACTTTACATTTGGTTGTATTTTTTCTTGGGTAAATATACAGGTGTGATAAATATTACTAAATTTATTATCAATAAATTGTAAATATATATATATACTATATGTATATATATATATATATATATATATATATATATATATATCCGATTGAGTTTCATAAACTAATATAATTACTTAAGTTTATTTTAATCAATCATGTTTCTAAATTTATTTTACGTTCACCTTAATAGGTTAATGTCATTTGTCCACCAACTAACCAAGTTTACATGGACAGTTGATGTTCATACATGTCAATGAACATTTCATTAGTTTGCACATCGCTGTCCACACTGAATTCTCGTTAGTATCACGTCTTAAGTGGAATTTAATTAAGGTTTAATATTTAAGTTAAGTAAATCTGTAATATAGAGATTGTAAAAGGAATAGATCCAAGACACAGATTGCATTTCAATATTATACAGAAATACCGAAACTTATAAAATACGGTTAAATTTCAGTTATATTATTTTCTTTATTTTAAAATGAGAATCTAATTTAATACGTTAACACTGGTAATTTATAATAAACAAATACATAAATACACAACATACATTAACAGTTGATAACAATTTTAAAAGCTTTAATCCATATGTTTGTTTACAATGCACTTAATAAAGTCTAAAATATGTAGATTTTTGTAATAGATACAATTAAACCGTACACGACATCCAAATCCTAAGAAACTGACTAAAAACAAAAATATTAAAATGAAATAATACACAATATGTATTCTAATTTCTAAAACTAACCTCATCTCAAAGGTAATCCCGAAAATACAAATACACACACACACACACACACACACACACACACACACACACACACACACACCAAATAAAATTAACTAATTTTCCCATAATGTATTATTATTGTGTTTACATCCATTTGGGGTTATGATTTCATTTGATTGAAGACACATAAGGGCAAACAGTTTCGGATCATTTTGTAGATAAAAAATAGACAGCTCACCGAGCTCAGTAATGGTGTGAATTTCGTCTCGAATACAAACAGAATATTTATATAGTTTTTTTTTAATAAACGTTATTCGTTATATCTCAGTTCCTAATAAAAAAATAAGCATTCGATCCGAATATCTTAATATAATGATAGGCATATATTTGAAAAACTTATAATAAATTTCGTTTTGTTAATTATCGGAACGCTCTATATAATAATCTCGAATTTTGTTAAGCTGGTGAAGAGCTTGAGTAAAAAAGCTTCCCATCATCAAGAATTCTAAATTCATGTAAAACCAGAGATAATTATAAATATAATCCAAATTCGCATGTAAACTATTTTAGGTTAATATATTGGCTTCATTTATGAACCGCGATAAAAAATATTACTATTTATTTGTATAATTAAATATCTCTTAATTATCATTATCGAGGTTGTGGTCAAGTATATGTGCTTTTGATGAAAATAATGGCCGTGGAAAATTTATAGTAGATATAGAACAATGAAACCCCTGATGAACAGAAGCCTATAATATACTCGTCTATGTCTTAGGAAGTAGAATATTTGCACAGACCTACTCTTAGCGTTGACCTGAAGTGAATCATCTATAACTAAATTAAAACTTGCAACAGAACGTTTTCTCTAGATTCTGTGCTGAGATATTGAAAAATATTGCAATAGACAGAGTGTTTATTTCACAATATATAACTACTATGACAAAGTTCACAACCATCCAAAGACCACTCTCGTGGAACTCTTTAAACTTTGAAATGGTGATTCTTTTGAAACGTATTACGTCTGAAATTATTCCGTATTGTGTCGGTAGGATACTTATCAATTTGTCTCTCGAGTGTTGTTATTGTTTAAGTATTAGATATTGGGACCGCACTCTGGAAGATCCAGCAGTTTCCTTTTCTCCTAAAAAGATCGGAGAGGTCCTTGTTTTCATATTAATGTGTTGCCAGTTGGGTGATCCTTTAATAGTGTGGGTTGTTCATAGAGACAATATTTTAGAAGATATAAAAAGTCAGATGAAAAATGAGTTTCTAGAAGTTAGGGTTGTTCACTGTATGTATATTATTTACATTAAATGCTTTATGCCCTTAAAATAATTTGTATTTTCAATGTCCGACCACTCACATCAGCAGTTTTAGATACGCTTACCGTCTCATGACGTAAACTTAGTCACTGTTCATCGTCTATACAAGAGAACTTTTTTGTGACATAGTTCAGCTTTCTGAATCAGTTCTTCAAAACGTAACAAAACAATGCCGACGAAAGTCAAGTCTAAAACGAAGTTATTGTTAGCGTTGATTCAGATCCTGGGCGTCCTTTCTTTGTAGAACCTCTATTTTGCGAACGAAAAACATTTTTGAATTACCTGTTGCTTCCGAGCGTGAGGAAAAATAAGAAAAACGCTATATCCTGTAGCTTCCTCTGGTATTGTAGCAACCTTTGTGGACAACGGAACAACAGCTAACTCTCCCTTTAAACTGCCTCTCAAATTGCACTATGTTCAACATTTCAAAACAAAGGGATACATCAAAGATATTTAGGGAGTAGAAGTTGATTGTTCGGAATGAGTGCACCACAGCTCATAAGAAATTAATAAAAGAATTGCTCATAAGTTTTTACGATATTTGGAGCTGTAAATGCCTTATGACGGAATGCCAGTCACTATGCTACTGACAGGGAGACATTACCTATCGTTCTTCGAGGAACACGTACTGATGACGTCAAAGCCTGCCTTAATTCTTCGCACCTGTAGTATAAGGTCCAAGTTCAAACATTATAGGTCAATATGATAATTCATAGCAAAGGCGATCTTAGGGCAAAAGAATTGTCAAACTAACTTCTTCAAATTAGAGATGGAAATCTGCACGAATAGAGTGGTAAAATATAGTTTCCGGATAATCTCTGTTAATGATCATAAAACCTTAAATGAAATGATATACTGTACCTTAAGAAACTTACGCATGATCCAATTTAGTTTAAGAAAAGAGCTATTCTAACACCCAAGAACGACACAGCAGCAAGCATTAATGATTCTTTATTGGATGAACGTGTTCCTGAGATGGTGAGTTATCATTCTGTGGACTCCGTGAAATGTGTTAGATGACGTGATCCACCAACCTGCAGATTTCCTTTACAGTTCAAACATACACACAGAGAGTTAATAAAGATTTTAAAACAACGTATAACCTATTCCACTGATAAACGCTCTTTATTATTTAGTAATGGTTGATTACTCTTACATAAGTTTATTTATACGAAATTGGTTTTGAGTTGTTAAACATATTTTGTATTAAGGTTAGTGTTACGGATTTATGATATAGTGGTTTACGTTGTAATGTAAAGTAACTAACATTATTATATAAATAAATAAAATATTTACTTTAGAATGAATAAAAGAAGTTGAATTTTGAAAAATGTTACATTTCAATATATATCCTACTATATTTTCACTCTTTAGACGAAACATTTACAGATATACAAAGCACTCTCTAATTAGTTATATATACATTTTATTCCTATTTGGATTGTAGAGGAAAGGAGGCCAAATTGAATCGAAATGTAATCTTGGAAACGCCATTTCTTGAAATCAATAACAATAGAAATTGTTATATAAGAACTTTTCTTCACTTCTATGACTGAACGTGTCATAATGATTGATTGAGGTGTCATTTTTGTTGAAACTTTAGTGATTGAAAGTTGCGTCGTAATGAACTCTATTTTGATTTCAACTGTTGTGTTGTAAGTTATAATAAAGGTGAAATTTATCACCTGAATCATAAAAATTTGGGGTTAGTAATAACATTTCGTAAATACCCAAATTATATTAAAAGGTTATATTAACACTAATTATTTTCAAAATTTAATACTGATGTGAAATAAAATTTTTATCACAGTAAATAATGTTGTATAATATGTTGTTATTTAGGTTTTAAAATCTTTAGAGTTTTAGTGTTGAATCTGTAATAGTGTCATTTTGTATTATTGATGAAAACAAACTGAATATATTTCTCTTAACAAAAGTATGACCCATAGTGATTAAGAGATAAATAAAAACCCCAAATATCGTCGGATCTTTTTAATATAAAAAACGAACTTCAACTAAGAATAAAATATTTAACTTATTTCTGAATTCAACCTACTAAACGAGTTGTGCAATAAAAATAATAAATCAAATTGAAATACGCTATTCTCTAATAATAACAAACTAAAGATCTATATGCATAAGGATAATTGATTAATCAAGCAAATATCATGATTCAGGCTATATGTAATATTCTAGATAGGTCGATAATTTAAATCCATAACATACTATCCTAATTTTGTGTACTATAACAATGTAAATATTTGTTTTTTAAAGTCAAGTGATTATTTAGTTCTATAAAACTTTAATATTATGTATTTTACAAATATTACTGTTAATCCAAGATATGTGACAGTTTTAAACATAAAAGGATTAGTTCAAGTGTTTTAATTGAACTAGAATTTCAAAATAACTGAATTCTTTATATAATTGAATTAAAAACTACTTACTAAGATTTAAATTTTTATATTTTTAGTTTTTAATAATTAATAGTTAGATAATCTCTTGTCCTTTGAATACAATGTTAGATTATTCCTAACTCTATTTAATTTAAAAACCTCACTTTTCTACACTTTCTAACATTTTATACATATATTGTATGTATAATATACTTATAGTTATATTAAATATATTCAATATTTTAAAATATTTTGAACTCTATTGGAGATATGATTTGTACATTTTACATTGTAATATATAATTTATTTAAAATATAATGTGAACATTTAGAATTGTATTTTTTAATGGCTCCAACCATATTTTTAATATTTAACCATATTTTTTACAGCAGTTTGTATTTAAAATAATGTTGATACACTTCTATTTAGTGCTGCTACGGGATAACATTTTGTTGCTGTTTTAGAAATAAATTTTAAATGGGAGCTACATAGAATATCCAAATTGAAATTCACATGATAAGGAAAGATTTTAATTTTTGATTAATTATTATTTAGCGCTTTTAATTTGTATTTGCTCCATAAATAACCTATAATAATTATATAATATTATTATTTTAATGCTAATTAAAAATGCTTTTGTACAAGATTTTATCAACGTTAATCAAAATCGGACAATAGTTGTGACTATATTACCAACACTGGGTAATTAAAATGGGTAATTTTTATTTTTTTAACATTTTTATGTTTAGATATTTTACATTTTATGAAATAGATTTTTACAACCGTTTCTTGTGTAGTTGATTTTTTAATAATATTTCTCCATTTTCGTATGTGTTCTAAATTATTTCCGTAGGTTATACGACAGTATTATCTTCGTCATTTCTATATCTATACAAACTTTGGGATTCAACCTTAACTTGTTATATATATTGTGTTACCACAATGTACCACCTTGTGTTTTAGACAACACCAGAAGGAATGAAAACGAATCTTACGACGAAAGAAAACACAATCTTTCACTATAAACAGGTTATTTGTGCCATACAGTACAAGACGATGTTTCAATCACTAAGTGATCATTCCCAGTTGTTATATACACAAAAACCGTCCTGACACTTAACCATAACTGGAAGCACACACCGGTCCATCAAGGATGTAATTTGACCACCCAAGTCCATTCCAATCACAATTTAGGAAAAATAGTATGACTAGTTCTTTGATATGTCTTCTTGTACTTTATTGTAAAATAACTCGTTTATTATGGAAAATCGTATTTTCTTTCGTTTAGTGGTTGAAGTTTCCGCAAGTGTTGCTAATTGTAACGAATAAGAACAAAGCATTTTAAAGGAAACAAAACTCTTCTTAAAGAACCATTATCTTAAAAATAAATATAAATATATAATATTAAATAAAATCACCGTCTGATTGAATACATTTATAGCGCCAACATAGATGCAAGAGAGGGATTTAATCGAAGACTACAAGAAGAAATGTGTAGATCCAGTTAGAGTAACTCAGGATTCATAAACCCGTCCTCACTATCTCGGGGGTTTATTTATTTATTGTATACTAGAAATTTAATAAATATTTATGAGTATAATTATTGCATAACATTTTCAATATATACAAGAATGAACACCTAATGCTAAAATTCTTGTTTGATATGTATTTGAGCTTCTAGTGAAGTGAATATTTTGAAAACGTTAACTTACAAGCGTTAATATTATAAATTATAAGAACATGAGGATTGAGTTTTACAATTTACAAAATAATTTTTTAAATATTTCAGATATGTTTAATTATAAAATAATAACCCTTTAGTATGAAGATGTATATCAGTGAAAATAGAACATGCGGAATGCAACAGTTGACAACAAACTTCTCAAGAAAGTAATGTTTTATTGACATGTACTTATTAATGTTTTACTAAGTGGTAACCTAGTTCAACTGAGTCAACTGTTAAATGTACTTGGCTCATAACCATAGCGACTTGCTTTACAATATACAGTCCATTTCAAATACCATAGTGTAAAAAATTTAGGAATAGTTAAATTTAATGTTCGTTGCAAAAGTGGGTTATCACCATTTAAAACATTATTATACTTATTAATATATACTTGATTTAGTTTGTGACATTTCATTTAATTCGATCTTGTGAAATTGCTTATTAATTGAAAGTTATATGAGGGACTACAAAGACCGTTTTTTTTTTTTTTTTTTTTTTTTTAATATTAGAAAATTATGTCTCAGATACAAGCAATGTGGTTATTATATTTCATAGAAGTGAATTTGCAAAAATTTATAATTTATTTGTTCATATATATATATAATCCAGTATAATATGTTATGACTCATGTGTGAAAATTTTAAGTTATTTCTGATTTCACTTTTGATAAGACAATAATAATTATTATTATGAGTAGTAGTAGTATTATATATAGAAATAATAAACTTGATTAATTTGTCACATTTCATTTAATTCGATATTGTGAAATTGCTTATTAATTGAAAGTTATATGAGGGATTACAAAGACCGTTGTTTTTTTAATTATTAAATAATTATATCTCAGATACAGGCAATGTGGTTATTATATTTCATAGAAGTGAATTTGCAAAAATTTATTTGTTCATATATATTATAATCCAGTATAATATGTATCATTCATTTGTAAAAATTTTAAGATATTTCTGATTTCACTTTTGATAAGACAAAAATTATTATTATTATTATTATTATTATTATTATTATTATCATTATTATTATTATTATTATTATTATTATTATTATTATTATTATTATTATTATTATTATTATTATTATTATTATTATTATTATTATTATTATTATTGGTGGTGGTGGTGGTGGTGGTGGTGGGGCGGTAGTAGTGGTAGTAGTGGTGGTGGTGGTGGTGGTAGTGGTGGTAGTGGTGGTAGTGGTGGCAGTGGTGGTAGTGGAGTAGTGGTAGTAGTGGTAGTAGTGGTGGTGGTGGTGGTGGTAGTGGTGGTAGTGGTGGTAGTGGTGGCAGTGGTGGTAGTGGAGTAGTGGTAGTAGTGGTAGTAGTAGTAGTAGTAGTAATAGTAGTAGTAGTAGTAGTAGTAGTAGTAGTAGTAGTAGTAGTAGTAGTAGTAGTAGTAGTAGTAGTAGTAGTAGTAGTAGTAGTAGTAGTAGTAGTAGTAGTAGTAGTAGTAGTAGTAGTAGTAGTAGTAGTAGTAGTAGTAGTAGTAGTAGTAGTAGTAGTAGTAGTAGTAGTAGTAGTAGTAGTAGTAGTAGTAGTAGTAGTAGTAGTAGTAGTAGTAGTAGTAGTAGTAGTAGTAGTAGTAGTAGTAGTAGTAGTAGTAGTAGTAGTAGTAGTAGTAGTAGTAGTAGTAGTAGTAGTAGTAGTAGTAGTAGTAGTAGTAGTAGTAGTAGTAGTAGTAGTAGTAGTAGTAGTAGTAGTAGTAGTAGTAGTAGTAGTAGTAGTAGTAGTAGTAGTAGTAGTAGTAGTAGTAGTAGTAGTAGTAGTAGTAGTAGTAGTAGTAGTAGTAGTAGTAGTAGTAGTAGTAGTAGTAGTAGTAGTAGTAGTAGTAGTAGTAGTAGTAGTAGTAGTAGTAGTAGTAGTAGTAGTAGTAGTAGTAGTAGTAGTAGTAGTAGTAGTAGTAGTAGTAGTAGTAGTAGTAGTA